>JAXLNO010001903.1:0-28212 GCA_038087875.1 Malacoraja senta | reverse complement strand
TATACATGACAATAATAAACAAACTAAACGTGTCTGTGAGGCATTCAAAGATGGCCAAAAGTATGAGGAACATGTATGATCAACCCAGCACCTAAGCCTGTGTCACCACTTTCCAGCATGGAATGACCTGCATATTCCCTCCCCCTCTATTTCTTTACATTAACCAATGCTCAATCTGCATCAGTGTATTATGCCCCCATACCACATGCTTTAAACTTTAGAGATACAGCGCGGAAACAGGCCCTTCGGCCCCCCGAGACTGTGCCGACCAGCGATCCCCGTACACCAGCACTATCCTACACTCTAGGGACAATTACATTTTTACAGAAGCCAATTAAGCTACAAATCTGTACGTCTTTGGAGTGTGGGAAGAAACCGGAGCAACCGGAGAAAACCCATGCAGTCACAGGGTGAACATACAAGCTCGGTAGAGACAGCACCCGTAGTCAGGATCGAACCCGGGTCTTTTCCTTTTCACATATCTATGATACCTCTTGCATCTATTTTGATATTTCCTGCTAGTCTAGTCTCCAGTTACACTTCCCCTTTCCTTCCCAGTGCTTAGCAGAATTCAGAAATGCTACCACTCTCGGTAATATTACAAATCCTTTACTTTGATCCTGTACTTTAATTTCATGGCTGTGGCTGGACTACCTTTTTCTGTTCAGTATTTGTGCCCAATGCGGATTTTTTTTTAACAGTTTTAACCATCTCTTATACACTATTGTATTTGTCTTCCCCATTATTCCTGCTAATGTAGTTTGCCCTTTCTATATATGGATTTAACTCTACTGTGATTATTCTATTCTGGGCAATAGGGATTGCATTTTGAATCAGCATAGTCCCAATGTGCTGTATGACTGCCTCCTATTGCGAAAGATAACATGAGGATGAGAACCCTATACCTATTTGAACGTGCCAGGGCCGAGGACACTGCAACGCTGCCTTCTGGATCCCCATACTTGCCTTACTTTGTAGCCACAGTTTTCTTTGTGACTAACCAACCATTTGTACAGGACACAAAATGCTGGAGTAACAGCGGGACAAGCAGCATCTCTGGAGAGAAGGAATCCACCCATTCCTTCTCTCCAGAGACGTTACCTGTCCCACCGTGTTACTCCAGTATTTGTGTCTATCTTTGGTGTAAACGGGCATCTGCAGTTCCTTCCTAACCATTGTGTACAGTACTTCAAGGGACATAACAGCCACCTGGACCAATGAGTCCAGATACCTCCCTTCCCCCACTCCACCTCTTTCCAAATGCATTGAGTTGCACTGAAAAACCTCAGCAATGTGACCCAAAGTTCACTGTTAAAGTATGTTTACGAATGAATATTTAGCATAACGAAAGTGATGCGTTGCTGTGCAATATGTTGTGCAATGAACTATGTGTCATGACCAGTTCCCATATGGGAATAGCTGTTGTTCTTTTTTTTTGTATCAAAAATAATTTATTTAATTATAATCACGATACAAAAACCAAAAAAACTAAAACCATGGTAACACACCTACCACCATAGTACAAAATCACCACGTTATCTAAATTTTCAACCAACTATGTTACAATCCATACAAATATACCAAATAACTACTATACAACTATGTCCCTCTCTAACACCACCCAGGTGTGGACGTAACACCGGTAAAGGGGCAAGTATCTGGCTCAGGCAAAGCCCTCTTCCACCCGGTGCCATGACTCGCGGATGGCCAGCTTGGCCAGGCCTAGGAGGAACCCAACCAGGCCATCTTCGTCCCTACCCACTCCCTAGATCCCGTCACCAGTCCTTTGGTCACTGACAGCACAGCCACTCCTCCCCCTACGGACCCTTGGTGGGGTGGCGGTGCACCTTGCCCACTGGACCTTGGATACAAGGGACGCTCTGCTGGTCCCTATGGTAATAGCTGTTGGGGAGAACTGGTAGCATTTGTCAGTTCTCCAAACTCCCGTCATTTAGGACATTAAATCTTCCAAGAGCCCATGTTGGGCTAGGGTAAGTTTCAGGCATCGAGAGCAGCTGACTAAAATAGGTCTTTGGCGACCTTGTTAATGGGGTTAATTGCCCCAGTCATGACTTTGCATGACTTGCACGAAACTTTATTCTCATTATTAGCTTTATCATGTATTTGTACACCGTGAATAGCTCGATTGTAATCATTCATTGTCTTTCCACTGACTGGTTAGCATGCAACAAAAGCTTTTCACTGTACATCGGGAGACATGACGATAAACTAAACAAACTATCTTTCTGGGAACTTGAGCTGACCTGTGTACTGGGCTTGCATGTTGATTTGTTGCATGTTGCATGTTGACGTCTGTCACAAGGGACAACTTAGGGTATGTTTGACTTCTGTGCAGCAGGCAGTCTCTTCCTAGTTTCCCAGTTGTCTCCGCCCCTCCAACTTGCCCTTGACTTTGCTGGGCATCTCATGCAATGCCACAATGTATAAAATGGAGAAGCTCCCTGCCTATTTCCTGTTCGCACGTCCAGGAACCAAATTGGCACCTGTGATACCTAAAACAATGGGGATCTGTCACAAGAGCCAAGTATCATAGGCCAATGCTCCACAATGTATCAGGAACCAGAAACTCAACAACATATGTGATTGCTGCCATCATCAGCTTTCATGTCAGTAGTATGTTTAGCCACTAAGCTTCTCTAACTTCAAGTAACCCTGGCATTTCCTCTCTCCTCGTCCCCTCCCCCACCCTAGTCGTCCTAATAGTTTCACTGTCGTCCTATTGAGTTTAATTGTCTGCATAACTGGTTGTTACCAACCTCACAGCCAACAATGTGGGCTCCACCTTTCTTTGATCATTGTTGCTTTTCACATATTTTTCATTCATTTGTTCTATTTACCGTCTATATATCTTGTTTCCCTTTCCCCTGCCTCTCAGTCTGAAGAAGGGTCTTGACCCGAAATGTCATATATTCCTTTTCTCCAGAGATGCTGCCTGACCCACTGAGTTACTCCAGCTTTTTGTGTCAATCCTCGGCACAGTTGTTCCCTAATTTCCAGACGCAAGCACTTACAGCAAAGCTCGGAAGGGTCCTGAAACACAATTGATTCAGGATCTATCTCTGGTCACTGCAGAAGCAGTTACTCTTGTCGTATGAAGAATATTAAAAAAGAAGCACATAGTCAGGCTATGAGTCTTAAACGCTTCAGATGGATGGGCATTAGAGGGCTCATATTTTCCGATGTGCAAATTTTACCCTGCTACGTTTGCCGTTCTAAGTTCATTTTCATCTATTTTCATTCCCTAGTCCCAGAGGAAGTAACAAAATAATAATTTCCCAACATTGGTTCTCCCCTTGTCTCCTGAACAAAGTCACAACTAAAGAGAAAATTATCCCAATGTATTCCCTGCTGCCAAGCGCCATACCATTTGCATAATAATTTAATCTGTGAAAATTGAATAGTTAATTAATATTACAACTAATGTGTCTCAATGCCAGAGGTGCAAAATTAATGCCCTGCTTCTTGAGCAATCTACAGCATTTTAATGAAGATGGAAGAAAGGCAAATGCAGGCCACCTACATAGTCGATCCTCTCTCTCAATTTGGAGTCATTTAATTTGAATCGTCCATTAATTCAATTCATTGCTTCTTCCACTATTGTAGTTAGTGCACTAAATGGTCACTGTTGTGCCAAAGAATTCCTATGTTAAGTACAATAGTTCTGCTTCGGTCAGAACAATGTTAACGTGCGATGTGTGATATACAACATCTCTGATCGAAAATCTTTGCTAAGTGTACAGTCCCCGTATTAACCATGGCGTGCAAATGCTGATTCGGGTATTGGATTTCACCGCTGACTGACGGGCAAGGCTAACTGTTACTCACATCAATGAGAGCGTTCAGTTCATTACTGTGAACTCCCATTATGTGGCAGTTTAATGTGGAGGAGCATTGAGCTTATTTTCAATTTAGTTTCAGCGGATGAAGTTCAAGTAGTTGTGAAAGTGAAGCTGTCGATTATATTGTAATCCAACTCTTCCCCCAACCTTGGCTGGTGTATAAGTAGAAGCCATACGTGTCGACAGATGACGAACTCCCTCCGTGACATTTATGGCTCCGTTGTTATCGCTCCCAACTGAGTAGGGTTGGAAAGGTCATGATCTTTTGGGAGATAGGAGGGGTCATTAGGTTGCATTGGGCAGCAGTGGTTGGGGTCCAAAGGAAGATCCAGGTTCATAAGTTATAGGAGCAGAATTAGGCCATTCAGCCCATCAAGTCAATTCAATCATGGCTGAACTCTCTTTCCCTCTCAATCCCATTATCTTGTCATCTCCCCATAACCCCTGACACCTGTACTAATTAAGAACCTGTCAATCTCCACCTTAGAAATACCCATTGACGACCTCCACAGCCTTCTGTGGCAACAAATTCCACAGATTCTCCACCCTCCGACTAAAGAAATTCCTCCTCATCTCCTTTCTAAAGGTATGTTTTTCTAAGATACTTAGAATAGGAGGCTAAGGCCACTGGTCATCGACTCTCCTACTAGTGGAAATATCCTCTCCACATCCACTATATCCAGGCCTTGTCAATGAGGTTCCCCCTCATCCTAAACTCCAGCAAGTACAGACCTAGTGCTGTAAAAAGCATCATATGTTAACTCTATCATTCCTGGGATCATTCTTGTAAACCTCCTCTGGACGCTCTCCAACGCCAGCGTATCCCTCCTCAGATATGGGTCCCAAAACTGCTCACAATACTCCAAATTGGGTCTGACCATTACCTTATAAAGCCTCAGCATTATTCTGGTTCCCTCACATTTGCTCTCCTTACTACTGAGTCGACCTGCAAATTAACCTTTTGGTAACCTGTACTAGCACAAGTCCCTTTGCACCTCCGATTTCTGAATTCTCTCCCCATTTAAAAAATAATCCACGCCTTTATTCCTACTACCAAAATCTATGACTCCACACTTTGCTACACTATATTCCATCTGCCTCTTCTTTGCCCAAACTCCCACCCTGTCCAAGTCGTTCTGCAGAGTCCCGGCTTTCTATACAATACAATGGATCCTACCTGAGCTATCGGCTCACCAAGCTCTGGGGGCCTCCTCAGAGGTCCTGTTTATTACACACTATAGCAGGTGTCACAGGTACTTTAAGAGCCACCTTCTAGCTGGGGGGGGGGGGTTCACAGAGAGTGCAATCTACATGGGTACATTTGAAAATCCCAGAAGTGCTCTTTTTGTTTTAGTTTTTTAGTTTTACAGATACAATACAGCGCGGAAATAGACCAGCGATCACCCCCCACACTAAAACCATCCTACACACATCTCTGAAGAACACGGATAGGTGATGTTTCGGGTCGGTACCCAAAACATGCAATCTAAAGAAGAGTCCGGACCCAAATTGTCAGCAGTCTGAAGAAGGGTCACAACCAGAAACCAGCTTCTCCAGAGATGCTGCCTGACCTGTTGAGTTACACCAGCACTTTGTGTCTTTTATAAACCAGTATCAGCAGTTCCTTGTTTCTACATGTGGTCTGGCAATCCAATTTCTAGAGACGTATTCACAGATTTGCTGTAAATATCTATTATTTCAAAAGACTGGCATTGAGATTGTTAAAGGTTGCAAGATAATGCAGAGACTGGCTTTCTGAAGTGAATAACTGAATCTTAGAAATGTGCCTTTTGTTCAACGCTCTTTAGCAACGTGTGCATTGATCACTGCACCTGAAAATCAGTTCCATTGACCTTGCTGGAGCTGAATTTCAAAAGCAGAGTGTGACGTGCATACATTACTGTGCAGCACACAAAGCAGAGGACTAATTTCTGCTCCCAGGAAACCAGCTAATGATGGACAAACAGAATCGATTGGAACCCGCAAACAGAAAGCCGATTTGAAAAACTGTCAGGTTAGCAGTAATTGAGGAGAAATCTTTCCTCTGGAGGCTGATTGTTCCTGACTCAAGCAGAACATAACACCTATCTTGCACAGCATGGTTTCTGAGCATTGGAAAAGTCACACATACGTCACAGCAAGCATTGTGCTGTACATGAGTTTCTTTCTCCTTTGTAACTGGCACTGCAGGTATTGCAGCTGTTTCACAACTCCTGCGACCTGGGTTTGATTCTGACCTCGGGTGTTGTCTATTGCGGAGTTTGCACATTCTCTCCGTTACTGTGTAGTTTCTTCAGTTTGCTTCTACATCCCGAAACCATGTTGATTGTAGGTTAATTGACTGTTGTAATTAATTCCCACTGCTATCACCAGCCTGAAGTTGCGCACCACCAAGTTCAGGAACAGCTACTTTCCTACAACTATCAGGTTCTTGAACTAACCCACACAACCCTAATCCTAGACACAAAGCGCTGGAGTACCACAGCGGGGCATCTCTGTAGAAAGAAAACATCCTACTTTGTGAACAGGACACTGGTGACTACCTCTTGCACTACTGTGGACTTGGTTTTTTAATACTAATTATGTTTTGCATGAATATCTTGTTGTTTTGCAAGATTTTTTTCTTTTTTTCTCTTGACTGTCTTGATGCATTTTATGTGTAATTTACATATCGTTTTTATTTTATTTGTTTTTGTGCATTTGTCCGAGTCTACGTGCTGTAAGCAAGACTTTCACTGAACCTGTACCTCACTGTGCGGATGACAATAAACTCGAGTTGACTTGACGTGAAAGGTCAGAACACTGATCACCTTTTCTCTGCAACCCAATCCCATTTCATTCAGAGCAATCTCATTGAGTGGATTCATTACTTCATTGCTTCACATAGTCCAATCCTCAGGGCTGAATTTTTTGCTTGCAAGTCTGTCATGTAATTCCCAGTTGCCCTCGTGCCAAATGAATGCCCTGCTGAGCCATTTCAGGGGGCAATTAAACCATAACCTCAAGGGGTGGCTCTGGAGTCACATACACGCCAGACCAGGGCAAGATGGTATACGTGTCCAAAGGAATTGCAGATGCTGGTTTATACCGAAGATAGACACAAAGTGCTGGAGTAACTCAGCTGGTCAGACAGCATCTCTCCTCTGAAGGACAGTTGTGAACCAGAGAGGATGTTACAACATTCAGATGGTTTCATGGTCACCCAGACCAATACTGGGTTAATATTCTACACTCATTTTTATTTCTTCATCTGCTCTGGCGGTTTTGATCTTTTGGATCTGGATCTTAAATTTTGGCCCGTGCAGCACATGTTGTAGCCCCTGGGGACAGCACTTTCTTCAGGCCGCCACCACTGATGGGACACGCTCTGTCACTGTGGGGGCTCCCTCCACCTCTCACCAGCTGCCCCTTCTTCCTGTTTGCTCCCTACTCCACCACAGCTGCCTTCTTCTCCCATTGCTCTGTCCACCTGACCTCTTTCTCCTCTCCAACGTCACCTCTTCCTCCTTCTCCCTTGTAGTCTCCAACATCTTCCAAGGTGGAGTATGTAAGTGACTCCTATCTGTTTATAAAGAGGGATAGACCCCAAAGAATGACACTGTACATGGCCATCAAAGGCAGCACAGTGGCACAGCGGTAGAGTTGACAGCACCAGAGACCTGGGTTCGATCGTGACTATGGGTGTATGTCTGTACGGAGTTTGTACGTTCTCCCGGTACTGCGTGGGTTTTCTCCAAGATCCTTGGTTTCCTCCCACACTCCAAAGACTATGGGCGTGTATGTTAATTGGCTTGGTATAAATGTAAACTGTCCCTAGTGCATGTCAGACTAGTGTTAATGTGCGGGGATCGCTGGTCAGTGCAGATAGGCCAAAGGGTCTGTTTCTACGCTCTAAACGAAACTAATTACTAGACTGGTATATAACCACAATGATATAATAATGCTCTTGCCTGAAATGAATTCAAGGGAGATGTGTAGAACAGGATAGTGCAGACATTTGGACATTGCCTGCTTTGAACTATCACTGCCAAGAATGGTCCTTATTTAACTGGAATGTAATGTAAACATCATGTAGATTTTGTGTACATTTTGGTACATTTTTTTTAGATTATAGAGATTTTAGGTACAGCGTGGAAACGGGCCCTTCAGCCCACCAAGTCTGTGCCGACCAGCGATGCCCATACACTAGCATTGTCCTACACACTAGAGACAATTTATAATCTTTACCGAAGCCAATTAAACTTGCACGTCATTGGAGTGTGGGAGGAAACCAGAGCACCCGACGAAAACCCATGTGGTCAGGGGGAGAACGTACAAACTCCTTGCAAGACAGCACTCATAGTCAGGATTAAACCCGGGTCTCTGGCGCTGTCAGGAAGCAGCTCTACCGCTGTGCCACTGCGCTGCCCCTATAAACAGGAGACCTTTGATCAAAATGGGTGTTAGCACATTGGATGCAGGTTGATAAATGTACACCTGCACATTGAAGTATTTCTAGCTCAATTTGTTTTTATTAAAAGACTGTTTGGCCACATCTGCTGATTATACCCACTGAGAAGTAAACTTCTCATGCAATTACAGTGCTCCATAATGTTTGGGACAAAGATCCATCATTTATTTATTTGATGTCATGTAAATAACATCCGAGGTCCAAGAACACTGATGCTATTATAAAGAAAGCACATCAGCGCCTCTACTTCCTGAGAAGATTACGGAGAGTCGGTATGTCAAGGAGGACTCTCTCTAACTTCTACAGGTGCACAGTAGAGAGCATGCTGACCGGTTGCATCGTGGCTTGGTTCGGCAGCTTGAGTGCCCAGGAGCGAAAAAGACTACAAAAAGTGGTAAACACTGCCCAGTCCATCATCGGCTCTGACCTCCCTACCATCGAGGGGATCTATCGCAGTCGCTGCCTCAAAAAGGCTGGCAGTATCATCAAGGACCCACATCATCCTGGCCACACACTCATCTCCCCGCTACCTTCAGGAGCCTGAAGACTGCAATGTCCAGGTTCAGAAACAGCTTTCTCCCCACAGTTATCAGGCTATTGAACTCAACTCAAACAAAACTCTGAACTTTAATAGCCCATTTGCACTTTAATAGTTTATTTGCACTTTATCTGTTTTATTTATTGATGTGTGTATATATTTATACAATGGTATATGGACACACTGATCTGTTCTGTATTTATGCCTTCTATATTCTGTTGTGCTGAAGCAAAGCAAGAATTTCATTGTCCTATCTGGGAAACATGACAATAAACTCTCTTGAATCTTGAAAGTCGTCATGTTTAGTATTTTGTTGCATATCCTTTTCATGCAATGACTGCTTGAAGTCTGCGATTCATATACATCACCAGTTGCTGGGTGTCTTCTCTGGTGATGCTCTGCCAGGCCTGTATTGCAGCCATGCTTGTTTTGCTTATGCTTGTTTTGGGGGCTAGTCCTCTTCAGTTTTCTCTTCCGCATATAAAAGGCTATGGGTTCAGATCGGGTGATTGACTTGGCCACTCAAGAATTTATAATTTTTTAGCTTTGAAAAACTCCTTTGCTGCTTTAGCAGTATGTTTGGGATCATTGTCTTGCTGTAGAATGAACCGCCGGCCAATGTGTTTTGTGGCATTTGTTTGCACTTGAGCAGATAGGATGTGTCTATAAACTTCAGAATTCATTATGCTACTACCATCAGCAGTTGTATCATCAATGAAGATAAGTGAGCCAGTACCCTCAGCAGCCATACATGCCCAGGCCATAACACCCCCCACCACCATGTTTCACAGATGATGTGGTATGCTTTGGATCTTGGGCAGTTCCTTCTCTCCTCCATACTTTGCTCTTGCCATCACTCTGATATAAGTTAATCTTCGTCTCATCTGTCCACAAGACCTTTTTCCAGAACTGTGGTTGCTCTTTTATGTACTTCTTGGCAAACTGTAACCTGGCCATCCTATTTTTGCAGTTAACCAGTGGTTTGCAACATGCAGTGTAGCCTCTGTATTTCTGTTCATGAAGTCTTCTGCGGACAGTGGTCATTGACAAATCCACACCTGAAGAGTGTTTCTGATCTGTCGGACAGGTGTTTGGGGATTTTTCTTGATTATAGAGAGAATTATTCTGTCATCAGCTGTGGAGGTCTTCCTTGGCCTGCCAGTCGCTTTGCGATTAGTGAGCTCACCAATGCTCTCATTTCTTCTTAATGATGTTCCAAACAGTTGATTTTGGTAAGTCTAAGGTTTGGCTGATGTCTCTAACAGTTTTATTCTTGTTTCTCAGTCTCAAAATGGCTTATTTGACTTTCATTGGCACAACTTTGGTCCTCATGTTGATAAACAGCAATAAAAGTTTCCAAAGGTGATGGAAAGACTTGAGGAAAGACTCAGTGCTTGGAGCTCTCTTATACAGTGCCTGTATTAAGCAGGCATTTAAGCTTACCTGAACAATTACAAACACCTGTGAAGCCATATGTCCCAAACATTATAATGCCCTGAAATAGGGGTATAAACACAGCTGTAATTTCTACATGGTGAAACCAAAATGTATAAAAATGGCCTTTAATAACATCTGACAATGTGTACTTTAACCACATGTGATTTTTTTCTATTACTTACTTACTTAGACTTAGTTCCTCCCACACTGTTGAGTGCATTGGGCAGCAAGCTTTCGCCATTCTGTTCGGTTATGTGCGACGTCTTCCACCCTCGATAGGCTTGCGTCCAGGGCTTCCAAATCCCTCTGGAATGTTCGCCTCCATGTGAGTTTTGGTCGGCCTCTTTTCCTTCTTCCGTCAAGTTGCCATGCCATTGCTATCTTAGGTGCACGTTCTGGTGACATTCTGAGTACATGTCCTGCAAATGTCATCCTGCGTACCTCTATGTTCTGGCTGAGAGGCTTTGTTGCAGTTTCCCGGTAGATCTCCTCGTTTGTGATGTGGTCTCCATAGCTAGTCTTCAGGATCTTCCTCAAGCAACGTTGGAATGCATCCAATTTATTTTTCATCTTCATATTGATTTTCCATGTCTCACTGGCATAGAGGGCTGTAGAGAGGACTACGGACTGGAAGAGCTTGACTTTTAGCATCTTGGATATCCCGCCACTAGACCATATTGACTGCATTCGTCTGAAGACTGATGCAGCTTTGCCAATTCGGGAGTTGATGTCGACCACTCCATCTCCATCTACTGTGAACATGCTGCCAAGATAGGTAAATCTTGTGCCGTTTTCCACAGGTTCCCCATTGATTATCAGTTGGTCTATAGGCTGCTGGTCTCCAGTTTGCATGATCTTAGTCTTCTGGCAACTGATCTTTAATCCAACCTTTGATGCATTCTCCTCCAGAGCGGTTGTCATCTCTTGAAGGGCGTGTCTCGACTCTGCTAGTAACGCAATGTCATCGGCAAAATCTAGGTCTGTGAGGCATCTTCCTGTTCTCCACGGTATTCGAAAATCAGGTTTGTTCATTGTCTTCCGCATGACATAGTCGATCATGACAATAAATAGTAAGGGGGATAGAAGGCAACCTTGTCTTAACCCCTGTGACGACGTCAAAGAATTCTGTGTTTGCTGAATCAACCTTGACACAGCAACTGGATCTCTCGTAAAGGCTCTTGAAGATGTTTATGAAAGCCTCTGGGATGCCATACACTTTAAGAATTTGCCACAGGGTGTCTCTATGTACACTATCGAATGCCTTTTTGAAATCAACACATTTTTTTGTATTACAAATCTCAAATTGTGGAGTACAGAGGCAAATAAATAAATGACAATTCTTTGTCCCAAACATTATGGAGGGCACTGTATTCACGGGGGACTGGGTGATGTATTGCTTTGCCCCTAGGGATAGAGCTCCAATCAAATCTAGCCAATGATTAAAGGCTAATCTCTCAGTTTACTGCACATTCTGAGGAACCACGTGGTCTCCCAGTCTCTTGCATTACTGGACAGATGTTATGTGTTTTGGAAGTGTATTTCAGAGTAATAATTGAGATAATCATTACGGCAGTTAAACACTGCATTCAGAAACAAGGCTTGGAAATGAAACATTGTCAGCACACCTGTTGGATAGTCGTTTAAAAAAAAAACAATGGACTACTAATTTCTCCAAAGAATGAAGCCTGGTTTCATTACCTGGTCTGTCAGTTAGATTTAGCTCTTACGGCTAATGGAATGAAGGGATATGGGGAAAAAGCAGAACGGGGTACTGATTTTGGATGATCAGCCATGATCATATTGAAAGGCTCGAACGGCAGAATGTCCTGCCTACTCCTGCACCTATTTTCTACGTTTCTATGTTTCTATGACACCAGTCCTACACCAGGTGTTGATGCTTATGTGTGTGTGTGCTGAGTAGGCTATCTGGTTTTTGGTTATACCCAATCAAAGCAATTTTGATGCTAGTAAGTACCAACAATGTCAGAAAAAAATAAACTGCTGGAGGAACTCAGCGGGTCAGGCAGCATCTGGCTGGCACAGTGACGCAACTGGTAGAGCTGCTGCCTCACAACGCCAGAGACCTGCAGCATTTGATCCTAACCTTGGGTGCTGTCTGTGTGGAATTTGCACGTTTCCTCCGGGTGCTCCAGTTTCATCCCACACCCCAAAGACGTACAAAGGTTTGTAGGTTAATTGACCTCTGTAAATTTCCCCTAATGAGTAGGAAGTGGATGAGAAAGAGGTACAACATAGAACTAGCGTGAACAGGTGATCCATGGACCACGCTGAACAAACAGCTGTTAATAACACTGCTTTCCATGCAGCAGTGTGATTTTTATTTTTAAAAGTAGCCTCCCTGTGCATGTTACGGATGGGAAATGGGAATGGGACCAGGCTAGGTTCTCTTTAATTGAATTGCCGTTTGTGCACATGTGCCAGCGTGGACTCGGCGGGCTGAAGGGCCTGTTTCCATGCTATATCTCTAATCCAAATCTGTGGAGGAAAATAGACATTACCCCCCACAGATGCTGCCTGACCTACTGAGTTTCTCCAGTGGTGTGTAATTTTTTCCCTCAAGACTCCAGCATCAGTAGTCTCTTGTGTCTCCAGCAGTATCAGTGATATGGACCTCCTAAAAGCTGGTCCTGAGAAATGGAAGGCCTA
This sequence comes from Malacoraja senta, assembly GCA_038087875.1. Lineage (NCBI taxonomy): Eukaryota > Metazoa > Chordata > Chondrichthyes > Rajiformes > Rajidae > Malacoraja > Malacoraja senta. Next base: position 15,260 of record JAXLNO010001903.1, on the reverse strand, counting down.
ATGAGATGAAATTACGTGACTTTGCCAACCCCACAGGGAAGAGAAAATAACAAAGTTGACCATGTCCCAAATGGTGCAGTCAATGGTGCTGTTGGATGTACAGCTCCAGGATTTCAGTGCAGCCTCGCTGAAGGAAATTGGCTGTTGCTGTTCTTGACCTCCAGGTGATAGGGCTCAGTGGTCTGGGAGGAAGCCTTGGCAGTTGCCTTTGGTGTGTTTTGTTGCTTATGCATGCAGCAATTGCAATAGCAAAGCAGGCAAGAAATGTTTATGATACTGGATCTAATGCCAATCCAGTATCTTAGCCATAGATACATAGTGTCTTAATCATAGTTACAGGCACAGTGGGCAGCACAGTCGCGTCTAGGATGGCACAAGTGGCTCAGCGGTAGAGTTGCTGCCTTACAGCGCCAGAGACCTGGGTTTGATAAGGGTGCTGTCTGTACGCCGTTTGTATGTTCTCCCTGTAACCATGTGGGTTTTCTCCTGGTGCTCTGGTTTCCTCCCACATTGCAAAGACATACAAGTTTATAGGTTAATTACCTTCTGTAAATTGTAAAGTGTCCCTTGTGTGTAGGAAAGTGCTAGTGTTCAGGGTGATCACTGGTCGGCCCAGACGCGAAGGGCTGAGGGGCCTGGTTCCTCACTGTATCTTTAAAGTTTGAAGTCTAAAAACTGATGTGAAGGCCCTTGAGCGATGTTGGTCATGTACTCATCCAGAGAAGTGGACGGCATTTAATTACATCTCTAACGTGACTTGTAGTCAGTAGAACAGCTTTAACAATTTGAATGAGTCGTTTTTTTCCGCAGGGGACTTAGCCTCTGCCTTGCGCTGGTAACCACAACTTTTGTGAAATTATTGCAGGTCATTCAGTGAAGACACTCAGGACAATGATGTTACCATTTAATATCAAAGAGAAGCAGTTTAGAAATTAAGATGGTCATTACCTGGCACTTGAGTAGTGCAAATGTTATTTACATTTGCCAGCTCACCCTGAATGTATTATGCTGGGTGCATACAATGCAGAGAATGGCTCCAAGTTTCCTTAAGTGGGAGATGGGGCACTCTCAGTGGTGACTATACATTGTATAGCAAGTCTGCCAAGCTTTTGACAGATGTGTGGTTCATTCGCAGGCTGCAGTAACACAAGCTCTCCAGAAGCATTAGGTAAAACCATTCAGTTTAACTTAAGTGGAAACAGAGGCCATGAAAATGATTTCACGCTGGGAAATGCACATCAATATGGCTATGTGTGGGTGGGAGGATTGCATGTTTTGTGCATTGATCCTATCCTCATTGTGTTATTGGCATTTGTTCCTGTAAAGTGCACCGACATACTGTGAACAATTATGCTTTGCATTGTATCCAGACTAATCATACATGCATGAGTACAATCAACCCATACAAGAGTGTGAAAGGTAGAACGAAAGGTAGAGAGACTCTCTTCCTTGGAGTGCAGGAGGATGAGCACATGAGAGAATTTTTATTTGATAGACTGAGCTGCATCTGCAACTCCCTGCAGTTTTTTGAGTCGTGCTGAATTTCTTTCGTCTTTGGATGAAATCGAAGCATTGGTGTGTTTTTCTTGGTCGGAATATTAAGGTAGGATGCTTTTTTGCATTCGGTTCGAGGCATTGTGCACAGCAGAATTGGCCAGGCAGAATTTGTGCAAACTCAAATCTTTTCCCCAAGCACTCTTAGTCCCTTCCCTGGAGATTTGCAGAGGCTTGAGGACATTAATTATATTCAAGGCTGAAATAGATATTTGGATGGAAGGTGAATAGAGGGCTATGTGGATCAGGCAAGAAACTGGACATGAGGTGCATGGGAGATTTGCAAGGATGTTACTTGGGATGGAGTTTTTCAGTTATGAGGACAGACTGGCGTCTAGGAAGGAACTGCAGATGCTGGTTTAAACTGAAGATAGACCCGAAACATCAACTATTCCTTTTCTTCAGAGATGCTGCCTGACCCATTGAGTTACTCCAGCTTTTTGTGTCGATGAGGAGTGACTGGGTCTGTTTCCCTGGAGGTTAAGAAGGGATATGATTGAGGTATATACAATTATGAGAGGCAAAGACTACAGGGTCCTTTTCCATGTATAAGAGGGAAACAAAACAAGAGCCAGCCAGGACTTACCAATGCGAGGCTGGCCGACTTCGGGCTGTGAGGGCGTACCAGCGTTCCGGCGGCGGCGACCTGAATTCGGAGGCTCGGCGCGGGCCCAGTGGAGCTCGCAGGTTACAGGTTGGTGACCTGTTTTTCCGGAGCTCCCGCAACAACAGCTGCGTTTGCTGGACTGGAGGACGGTAGCTTCGACCACCCTGGGCCGCGGAGTTTGAACCGGCCCGTTCACGGAGCGGAGCTCGGATTCAGCCGCGGGACTGAACTTACCATCACCCGGCGGGGTCACAACAACGGAAGCCTGGATCGCCTCAGCGCAGAGGGAGAACAAGGAGGAAGAGACAAAGACTTTAAGACTTTTGCCTTCCATCACAGTGAGGAGGTGCCTGGTGAACTCACTGTGGTGGATGTTAATTTGTGTTTATTATGTGTTTTGTTATTTTTATTATATGTATGACTGTAGGCACGAAATTTCGTTCAGACCGAAAGGTCTGAATGACAATAAAGGAAAATTCAATTCAATTCAATTCAATTTGGGTGTATGTGGGGAAAAATTCAGAGAGGATATGAGGGGAATCTTCTTCACCCAGAGTGGTGTGTACCTGGAATGCATTGCCCGAGAGAGTGGTTGAATCGTAGTTTTTGACAGGATTTAAGATATCTGTAGGTGAGCACTTGAATTACATCAGTATTGAAGGGTGGGCAAAGTGCTGGGAGACGGGATTAGTGCAGATAGGTGGCCCCCATCCGATCTGATGGGGGGGGGGGGGTCTGATCAACTGTGATCTTATTGAATGACCTTGCAGGTTTGATGAGCATAATAGTGCCTTATTGCTCGAATTATATCTCTTCCAACAGTGCAGGACTGGTGGAGGAACTTGAATAGGATTTGTATCCTGAGCCATGCTAGAGAGATCAGAGGTGGAAGGGTGAGAGAAGGGAAGAGGCAGAGCTACAGATGGCTGGATGGACTTTGAGTGTTGGTTTGGTGTATTATCTTGGGATGCCACTATTGACTTGAATGGGATAGCGATGGGTGGGCTAACTGAGCATGGATAGGCCTAAATGAGTCTGAGTTTAGGCATTGGCATAAATGAAGGGAAAATAGATGCAACAGGACCCATCTCTGGTTGGATCAAAGTGTCTGACTCCGTAAATTGATTTGGTTGTAACGGCAGAAGAAATTAGTATGGAGAAAATGATTAGTTCTTATTGGATGCAACACATTATTGTGGTTGAAGGAGAGTCAGAAGAAGTAGTATATTTTGATTTTGAGGGATCGGGAAGTGGAGTTGAGGCCAAGATCAGATCAGTTCAGCTGCGGTTTAATTAAATTCTGAATAGAATAACTCTGGAAACATTTATCATTGTCCAGTATTGCTCAGGCAATGAGCCATGCAGAGCAGCAGATATTCAGAGATTACTCGTGCAGTGAATCATGCAGAACATCATACATCCAGGGTTGACACAAAAAGCTGGAGTAACTCAGCGGGACAGGCAGCATCTCTGGAGAGAAGGAATGAAGAAGGGCCTCGACCCATTCCTTGGAGAAAGACAGAAGGTAGTGATTGGTACAAGCAAAAATCACCAGAATCGAGTAGAGCAAGAAAGAGGGACACTCGGATGCAGGGAGACATGAGGAGAGAGAGGTGGGGTGAGAGGTTGAGAGGATGAGGAGGGAACAGAGAGAGAATGAGAGGTGACTGAGTGGAAGAGGCACTGGTTGGGGGAGAGAGGAAGACATCCAGGGAAGGATTTGCCTTTCCAGCACTGAGTCTGAGTCTGACAGGCAGACTCTTATGGCCTGTCCCACTAAGGCGATTTTTCAGATGACTGCCGGCGATTGTCAAGTTGCTGGCAGTCGCCTGAAAAACCGGCAACTGCAACGGCGACTGTCAGAGTGGAACACACACACACACAAACATCGTTTCCTTCACCAGCCCGTTATGCAGGCGGGGTACAGGACAAACGGGGGGAGCGTTGTCTGAGTGAAATTCACACGGTGCAAAGCCAAGGTGATACAGGCACACACCGTGATGAACAGGAAGGTTGGTGCGGTGATTAAGACGGCTAAGCACAGTGTACGGTAAGTCCTTTAAAAGAGGGGGGAAGGGGGGAGAATGAGGGAGAAGGACTGGAGACAACTTTTAAGAAGCCAGAGATACACGGCTGTGAAGCTCGGTGGACATTTAACATTACCGGTTGGTTATCCTTGTTCTGAAAACTACTGCTTACGTTTTTTTTCCCCAAAGAGCCAATGAAATTCACCGGTCAGCACCGGCTACAACCTACGAGAAGCTTTGCCTTCCTGGCAACCCACTAGGACCTCCTGGTGACCCACCTACGGCACGAGAATTCTCGCTACTCTCCATGGCGGCTTCATTCTGGCCGCTGCTAAATTTTCAACATGTTGAAAAATTCGCGGCAACCATAATGAGGCTGCATCCCCCCCGACCTCCCCCTCTCCGACATCGAACGGTCTGTCCTCAGCAGAGGTCTTACCTTTGTCCCCCTCCGTCCCATCTCAATGAGTTCCGTGCCCTCATGACTTGGAACGCTTCTACCGTCGCCTCCGCCTCACAGCTCACTTCCATGGGAAGCAGTCCTCGCTCCCCACTGATGACCCCTTTTCCAGTCTCCAACGCACCCCATCCTCATGGAACCCCCCTCGCAGCCTTCCGGCTTTAGAACTCTTTATTAAAAACTGCCGCCGTGACATCCACCGCCTCAACTTCTCCACTCCCCTGTCTCACTCCAATCTCTCCCCCCTTGAACGCACTGCCATCGACTCACTCCGCAACAACCTAGATTGGGTTATCAAACCCGCCGACAAGGGAGGTGCCGTGGTAGTCTGGCGCGTCGACCTCTACAAAGCTGAGGCCACGCGCCAACTCTCGGACACCTCTTCCTACTTACCCCTGGACCATGACCCACTGACGAGCACCAGGCCACCATCTCCAGCACCATCACCAACTTCATCCACTCCACGCCCTGCCCGAACGAGCCTCCAACCTCATCGTTCCCCAGCCCCGCACAGCCCGCTTTTACCTTCTCCCCAAAATCCACAAACCTGACTGTCCCGGTAGACCCATTGTCTCTGCCTGTTCTTGCCCCACCGAACTCATCTCCACCTACCTCGACTCCATACTATCCCCCTTGGTTAAATCCCTCCCCAGACACTCTCCGTCATCTCCGCGCATTCCACTCTCTAGGCCCTCACCCCCTCATCTTCACCATGGACGTCCAGTCACTGTACACCTCCATCCCCCACCAGGATGGTCTCAAAGCCCTCCGTTTTTTCCTCGACCGTAGAAGCAATCTATACCCGGCCACTGACACCCTCCTCCGCCTAGCGGAGCTGGTACTTACACTTAATAACTTTTCATTCGACTCCTCCCATTTCCTCCAAATACAAGGCGTAGCTATGGGCACACGCATGGGCCCCAGCTACGCCTGCCTCTTTGTCGGGTACGTAGAACAATCCCTGTTCAATGCGTACCAGGGCCCCATCCCCGACCTCTACCTCCGCTACATCGATGATTGTTTTGGTGCCACATCCTGCACCCACACACAACTGACTGACTTCATCCGCTTCACCACCAACTTCCATCCGGCACTTAAATACACCTGGACCATTTCCGACACTTCCCTACCATTCCTTGACCTCACTATCTCCATCGCAGGTGATAGACTCCTTACCGACATCCACTACAAACCTACCGACTCCCATGGCTATCTGGACTACACTTCTTCCCACCCTGCTTCCTGTAAGGACTCCATCCCCCACTCCCAATTCCTCCGTCTACGCCGCATCTGCTCCCAGGATGAGGCGTTCCACACCAGGGCATCTGAAATGTCCTCATTCTTCAGGGAACGGGGGTTCCCCTCCTCCACCATAGATGAGGCTCGCACCAGGGTCTCTGCCATACCCCGCAACACTGCTCTCTCTCCCCATCCCCCCACTCACAACAAAGGCAGAGTCCCCCTAGTCCTCACCTTTCACCCCACCAGCCGTCACATACAACAAGTGATCCTCCGTCAGTTTCGCCACCTCCAACGTGACCCCACCACTCGCCACATCTTCCCATCTCCCCCTATGTCTGCCTTCCGCAAAGACCGCTCCCTCCGTAACTCCCTTGTCAATTCTTCCCTTCCCTCCCATACCACCCCCTCCCCTGGTACTTTCCCTTGCAACCGCAAGAGATGCAACACTTGTCCCTTCACTTCCCCCCTCCACTCCATTCCAGGACCCAAGCAGTCGTTCCAGGTGCGACAGAGGTTCACCTGCATCTCCTCCAACCTCATCTATTGCATTCGCTGCTCTAGATGCCAGCTGATCTACATCGGTGAGACCAAGCGGAGGCTTGGCGATCGTTTCGCCGAACACCTCCGGTCGGTCCGCAATAACCAACCTGAACTCCCGGTGGCTCAGCACTTCAACTCCCCCTCCCATTCCGTATCTGACCTCTCTGTCCTGGGTCTCCTCCATGGCCACAGCGAGCAACACCGTAAATTGGAGGAAATGCACCTCATATTCCGCTTGGGCAGTCTACACCCTGGTGGCCTGAACGTTGAATTCTCCCAATTCTGCTAGCCCTGGCTGTCCCCTCCCCTTCATCAGCCATCTGGTTGTCTCCTCCCCTCCCCCAACCCTCGGGCTCCTCCTCCTCCTTTTCCTTTTTTCCTTTCTTCTCCCCACCCCCTATCAGTCTGAAGAAGGGTTTCGGCCCGAAACGTTACCTATTTCCTTCGCTCCATAGATGCTGCTGCACCCGCTGAGTTTCTCCAGCATTTTTGTGTACCTTCGATTTTCCAGCATCTGCAGTTCCTTCTTTAACATAATGAGGCTGCGACCAGTTCCCAGAATGCGGGAACTCCTCACGACCATGAAGGCGACTCCCTGGCAACCACCCGTGAACATGTGGCGACCATGTGGCGACAGCAGGAGTCTAAAAAGTCGCCTAAGTGGGACAGGCCCATTAGATTGAAATCTAGGGCTCCGATTGATTCTTGTAAGTTGGGACAAGCACACACACAGATGCCCACACACACAGACACACACGCACAGGGTTAACAGGAAAATAAGGAGAACAGGTCAGGGAGAGAAACATTGAAACAAAGCAGAGATAATGTAGAAACTGAGGGGAATTGAAACAAAGAAGGAAGGTCATAGTTAAAACTGGCACAAAGATGATCAAAATCACAACATGGATCTCTTTAAAAAAAAATGTGGAATTGGAGATGGGGGATGGGTGGGGGAGTCATCAGAAGACCTCGTTGACTTTGACAATGTAATCCCTTAAATCGTTTATCTCAATCGATAAACAAACACTAGCTCCACAAATCGTTGGCTGATTTTTCCAGGGACAGTTTTAATACTAAATTTAGTGAGTGTTGTTGGTTGTGAAATGTTGTGAAATCAATTGCAGTTGGATGGTGAGAAAAGAAGTCACCACAGGCATATAGTGTTTTTTTGTGCGCAGTTCATTAATCATACATTTCTCAAATCTCTTGCTGATTCTTTGCTGTTCCAATTCTGCGTGACATGGCCATTTTTATGTGAGGCAGCTGCTTTCCCCTGGAGCAGTGCTTCCTAAGGGGGATCATTTCCATCGTTTAATGTCTGTCTGTAACATAGCCTGAGGTACTCATGAGTTTCCCTGGCTGAATTCCGAAAGGGTGTTTGCTTTCAAACAAAACGAGAGCAGAGCGAGTCCCCTTGGGTCTTCTAGCAAGGGTTCAGACTCAGTCATCGCCCCAAGTTAAATACCAGAGAAACGGCTAATCAAGAAGGGCAAAAACTGCAGATGCTGGATGTCTGAAATAAAAATAGGAAATGTAGAGGCATTCGGCAGGTTGGGTAGCATCTGTCTGAATGGCTGAATCTTTGTTACACCGTGAACGGTTCTGGCCAGGAATGCAATCCAAAGAGAAGTAAAATGGAGGGACAAGGAAGTGCAGATGCTGGAAGCTTGAGCAAACCACAAAGTGCTGGAGTAGCTCAGCGGGTCAAGAGTCCAGAGTTGTTATTGTCATATGTCCCAGATAGAACAATGAAATTCTTACCTGCAGCAGCACAGCAGAATATGTGTCAGGCAACATCTGTGGAGGAAATGGATAGGTGATGTTTCAGGTCGAGGCCATTCTTCAGATTGATTGTGGTTGGGGTGAGAAAGCTGTAAAAGAGAGATGAGAAGCAAAGCCTGGCAAGTGATAGGTGGAGCAGTAACTGTCCTTGCCTCATGCTATTTGTGCGAGTCCAGGTGGGATATGGGGGGGTTATGTAGTTAACCTTAGATTGGAGAGTTCATACTCCTGGGTTGTAAGAACCCTATCCCCGACACTCAATTCCTCCATCTCCACCACATCTGCTCCCAATATGAGGCGTTCTATTCTAGGATATCTAAGATGTCTTCGTTCTTTAGTAATATGTTTAGCCCCCTTACCCCCCTCCTTCTCTCCCCGATGTCACAGATGGATCCATCTCCCGTCTCTCCTCTTTGTCCCGTAGTTCTACTCTCACTGCCCCTCCCACCAAGGATAGAGTTCCCCTGTTCCTCACCTTTCATCCCACCAGGCCCCGCATCAACCTCATCATCCTCCGACATTTCTGTCGCCCTCAACATAATCCCATGCCCACCCCTTTCGGCCTTTTGCAGAGACCATGCCCTCTGCAACTCTTTGGTTCACTCATCCCACCCAAACCACCACCTCCCAAGGTAATTTCCCATGCAACCTCAGAAGATGTAACAACTGCTCCTTCTACCTCCTTCCCCACCTCCATCCAGTGTCACCAGCAGCCCTTCCAGGTGAGACAGCGGTTCACGTGCACCGCCTTTCTTCCCTCCCTCTCCTCTTCCACCTACATTCCTTCCCCTAGCTGCACAATTCACAACTTTTCAATTCTTTTATCTCACACCTTCTGCCTTTTCATCTCTGGCCTTTGTTCAACCATAACAATAAAAACACTTCACCTGTACCCACCTATTACTTGCCAGGCCTTGTCCTGGCCCTCCTCTCTTCCAGCTTCTCTTCCTCCCATACAATCAGTCTGAAGAAGTGTCCCCACCTGAAACATCACCTATCCATGTTCTCCAGATTTGCTGTCTGACCCACTGAGTTACTCCAGCACTTTGTGTCTTGAAGTGATAGATGGATGCGGTGGGTTGTGATTGGCTGATGGATGGAGAAACTGATAATGGCTGGAGATGAAAAAGGGACAAAAGGGTGCCAGATAAGGAGAGATGAGGAATGAATATAAAGCCAGGGAGAGGGATATAGGTGGAAGGGGACACAGGTTGGGGGGATAGGTTGGGCAGGGGAAGAAAGGAGGAACGGTAAGAAAATTGGGTGCACAATGGCATGAGGCAGGGAAAACAGGAAAAAACAGATAGGGAGAGAGTGTTACTTAAAATTGGAGTATTCCGTCTTCCATGGTCCTCACCAGCTCAATACCGTTGGGTGGATTAATCGGCAAAGGCTAGTGATGAAAAGGAGATGAAAGGGTGTCAGATAAGGAGAGGAGAGGAGTGAAATGTAAAGTCGGAGGGAGGTGGAAGGTAACGGGAGTGGGGAAGTTTACAACCAAACAGTATGAACATTGAATTCTCCAATTTTAAGTAATACCCACAACTCTCTCTTTCCTTCCTGTGGTTCCCCCACCCCAGTGCACACCCACCACCCCACCCCTCTTTCCCACTCCCCCCCCTTCCCATTCCACCTATATCTCTCTCTAGCTTTACATTTCACTCCTTTTCTCCCATTATCTGACACCCTTTTGTCTCCTTTCATCTCCAGCCCATGTTACTTCTTCTACCCATTTGCCAATTAAAGGACCTGTCCCACTAATGCGACTTTTCAGCGACTGTCTTCGACCTTCAAGCTCGACAGCACTCGCCTGAAAAACCTCGAGCTGGATCAACCTTCGGCGATGAAACCGCGAGCCGGATCGACCGTCTGCACACACACACACACACACACACACACACACACACACAAACACATCGCAAAGGCGGGGGCCAGGGAAAGCGAGGGAGCGCTGTCTGAAATTCACACCCGCGATGAACAGGAAGGTAAAAGACAGCTGGCACAGTAACGCCTTTAGAGAGCGTGGAGGGGGGGGGGGGGTAAGAGAAGGGAAGAGAAGGGGGGAGAAGGAGGGGAGAAGGAGTGGAGACACTTTTAAGAAGCCAGACAACGTTTAATAAAGTTTAGCGGGCATTTAACATTACCGGTCGGTTTACTTACCTTTTTTTTCTCAACGAGCTTTACCTTCGACTACCTTTGGTTACCTTCGATTGCCTTTGATTACCTATGATAGCATTACGACCTACTATGACCTACCTCGACTAAACCTACGAGTAAAAAAACATCGATTTTTTCCATGGCGACCTTTTTTTACTCGCGGGCATTTTTCAGCATGTTGAAAAAAAATGCCGCGACCTAGCTGAGGCCTCAAGTACGCGGGGACCACTCTCGAGCATGAAGGAGAGTTACAAAGACCTCCTAGGACCTCGTGTCGACCATGCTGCGAGTTTGAGTCGAGGGCAAACTCTTCTAAACTCGCGAATTAGGTCGCCGCAGTGGGACAGGCCCTCTACCCTGCTCACCGGTATCCATCGATCACTTGCCAGGCTTTGTCCCGGCCCCCACCTCTTTTCCAGCTTTCTCCCCTGCCCCCTTGCTGCAATCAATATGAAAAGGGGTCCTGACCAGAAATGTCACCCATCCACCCCCTCCACAGATGCTACCTGACCATCTGAGTTACTCCAGCACTTTGTGTTTTGCCTGAGAGGAATGGCTAAGCAGATCGAACTGTGATATTCAAAAAAGGAACTGCTTAAGGATATAAAATGTTTTTAAAAATACCAGGACCCCCAGAAAAAGCACAAAGAGGCAGGGCCATCTCAATCTCTTGATTAAGGCTGGCATGGACTTGAAGGGACGAACGGCCTTTTCCAGGTTCCAAGCATTGTGTGATACAACCATGGACAAGTGCCTGTACTGTGCAAGTTGCATGACTGCAGGAAAGGAATTCAGCATGTCTCCAGTGACTCTTACAAGATTTGACAGATGTACTATAGAAAACATACTGTCTGGTTGCATCACAGCTTGGTTGGGAACAGCTCTGCCTAAGACAGCAATAAATTGCAGAGATTTGTGGATGTGGCCCAGACCTTCACACATCATGTGGGCTGCTTTTCTGCAGCAACGTGAAGTGTAAACGGAGACAATGGTGGGGAGTCTCCGTTATCTCAGTTTACACTTCATGTTGCTTTAGAAAAGCAGCCAACATAATCAACTAACTTGTCCCGCCCCAGTCATTCCTTTTCCTCTCCGCTCCCGTCAGGCAGAATATACAGAAGCTTGAAAACGCGCACCACCAGACTCGGGAACAGCCTCCACCCTGCTGTTAACAGGCTTCTGAACGGCCCTTCCATAAGCAAGTGTACTGCCCGATTTGTCTCTACCTCATTGGGGACATTGAATTTTGTCTAGAACTGGTGCGCTACAATGCTGAGAACTATGTTCTGCCCTCTAGTATTTATTGCTTCACTCTACCTATTGTTCTAGAGTTGGGCTTGATTATATTTAAGAAGATTATTATCTCAATGGGGTTAGGTTAGGTAAGGGGCAGGTGCAGCGAGACCTGGGTGTCCTTGTACACCAACCGGTCACTGAAAGTTGGCGTGCAGGTACAGCAGGCAGTGAAGAAAGCTAATGGAATGTTGGCGTTCATAACAAGAGGATTTCAGTAAAGGAGTAAAGAGGTTCTTCTGCAGTTGTATAGGGCTCTGGTAAGACCACATCTGGAGTATTGTGTACAGTTTTGGTCTCCTAATTTGAGGAAGGACATCCTTGTGATTGAGGCAGTGCAGCGTAGGTTCACGAGATTGATCCCTGGGATGGTGGGACTGTCAAATGAGGAAAGATTGAAAAGACTAGGCTTGTATTCACTGGAGTTTAGAAGGATGAGGGGGAATCTTATAGAAACAGATACAATTATAAAAGGACTGGACAAGCTAAATGCAGGAAAAATGTTCCCAATGTTGGGCGAGTCCGGAACTAGGGGCCACAGTCTTAGAATAAAGGGGAGGCCATTTACGAGTGAGGTGAGAAAAAACGTTTTCACCCAGAGAGTTGTGAATTTGTGCAATTCCCTGCCACAGAGGGCAGTGGAGGCCAAATCACTGGATGGATTTAAGAGATAGTTAGATAGAGCTCTAGGGGCTAGTGGAATCAAGGGATATGGGGAGAAGACAGGCACGGGTTATTGATTGGGGACGTTCAGCCATGATCACAATGAATGGCGGTGCTGGCTCGAAGGGTCGAATGGCCTCCTCCTGCACCTATTTTCTATGTTTCTAATAACATCTGATTTGATTGGATAGCATGCAAAACCAAGCTTTTCACTGTACCTCGGGACATATGACAATCATACACCTAAACCTTTTGACTTTTCTGCTGGGAATTGTCAGGATGGGGGGAACACAAAATGCAAAATGTTCCTCTGCCTCACGACTGTTTCTACTTCTTCTGCAGTGGTCGGACGCCTTTGAAAACATAATGTTAATGCTCGACGGGATGCCGGCAGGAAGAGTCAAGCCTGAGATCCTAGACTCCGAGAGGGGGGTAAGCTGAGGCTTCCAGATAATTCCCTTTCCTCCCAGTAGCAGTAATTATTTCCAGACTGCACAGTCTCCTCGCAGCCGAAACCACAAAATGTGCTCATCCATCTCCAGCCCTTCGCTGCTTCTGCTGATGTGTAGTCTGACACCTATGAGACCCACTGAGGCCGACATGATATCACCACGCTCGAAAGCTAAGACAAAATTCTTAGTGAAGGACAGTTCAAATTATCTTTACAGCGGGTTGAGGTTTCTGTAGGTTTATATTCTGTGCATCTGCATCTGTGCTTTACAGGATATCTTGTACATAATATCCTTGCTTCTAGCTCAGTGAAAGTGTTACACTTGCAAACACTTATACCCACAAGCATTTGATTTATAATGATAGCATTGGTGTTTGTAAAACAAAGGCAAGTAAAAGAGGAAGAAACCTACAGTAAAGATTTTTTTTAATTATAAAAAAGGGAATGCAAATTTCCTCCAGTATGAGCTGACAATTTATAAACAGTAGCCAATCTTTAAACTTCCTTTAACTGCAATAGTTGTAATAGTTAATGTCTTAGCAGACATGTCTTCACTACCAAGGGACTCTTGTTCAATTTCATTCTTACTCTACAATGCAGCTCCAAGACGATCATAAAGGAATTGAGAGGGATTTAGGGGAAAAATTCCTTGGCTTAGGCAAATAAAGGCCAGTGTTGGTGTAATAATCATGAATGCAAGGATTGTGGTGTTGTTTGACTGGAGATGTGGGGCAGAGGGGAAGGGGGGGGGAGGGTGGTGGTAGGGGGTAGGGTAAGGAGGGGTGGAGCGATATGGCAGGGAGGAAAAGGCAATGTTTTATTTTTGCTAAAATCCCCGATATCAATGGAACCAAGCTCGAATGATTAGGAATAGACAATAAACGCTGATTCGATGCAATGATTCAGTGATACTTTATTGTCACGTACGTAGGTAGAGTGAAATATTTGCATACAACCCAATAGAATCATACAGCAGACCTCACCTAGGCAGTGCACAAAGAGTCGCCACATTTCTGGTGCCGGCGAAGTTACAAGAAGCTCAGAGAACAGTCTTATCTTCTGCTCACAGCAGAAGATCAGGCCTGGCGCCGCACGTGGCCACAGGCAGCCCCCTGCCGGTACTTGTAATTAAACGAAAACTCCAGAAAATCATATCATCTATCAATATTTTAAACACACCATGTTCCGTGATTTACTGTCATCTGGGGCGAAACATTCCTCGCAATTATTCTGCAATGGTCACGGCCTTTTTAAACTCATTGTAAGAAATTGCTGGAAATGGACGACTTAGGCAGTTTATATGCTTTCTTGTTTTCAAGAGAGTGTTAGATTTAGCTCTTAGGGCTAAAGGAATCAAGGAATATGGGGAGAAAGCAGGAACGGGGTACTGATTTTGGATGATCAGCCATGATCATGTTGAATGGCGGTGCTGGCTCGAAGGGCCGAATGGTCCACTCTTGCACCTATTTTCTATGTTTCTATAAAGGCAGACCTAAACTGCACAGAGAGGAAATAAACATCAACACTGATGCAACATTAACATGGAATGCCACTGAGTGGAAACTATGAGCTATTTACTTCAAAGTCCAACATTCAAAATTGATTTTAGAGCAGATGATAACTGTCACATTGTATATCCACTAAGTGGTTAATATAACCATTGACTTAAAAATAAATCTGAATAAACTGGTACCAATAATTAAATAAATATTGCATAGTAGGTCCAAGCATTACAGCACAGAAACAGCCATCTGGCTCAACAGATCTTTGCCTGTAGCTGTGGTCTATATAATCTTTCTGTCACATTAGTTCATCCAAACACATCCTCCTATGCTCCTTTCCCCTCATGTACTTACAGAGTTCCCTCTTAAGTTTGGCATTGCTATTTACAAGTTCTGAGTTCCATATTTTCACCGCAAGAGTTTTGTTCAGTTTAGAGATACAGCACCGAAACAAGCCCTTTGGCCCACCGAGTCCGCGCCAACCAGCGATCCCCGCACACTATCACTATCATACACACACTAGGGACAATTTTATAATTATACCAAGCAAATTAGCCTGCAAATCTGTATGTCTGGAGTGCGGGTGGAAACTGGAGCTCCCGGGGAAAACCCACGCAGATCAAGGAGAGAACGTACAATCTCCACACAAGTAAGCACCCGTAGTCAGGATCGAAATCTGGTCTCTGGCGTTGTACGGCAGCAACTCTACCGCTATGCCGCCTTCTGAATTTCTTTATAGGATTAATTGGTGATGACTATATCCATAATCCCACCTTTTGTGTTCTCTGTCAGGGGGAAGCATTAGCAGTGAGATTGGACTCTGCAGCAACCATTTTGTTTTGGGCACCATGAAAGCTTTCGGAAGTACAAAATGGAATTTACAGCACATGGATCACACAAGATGCCCTCTTTTAGGAGGCATTAGCACATGCATATAGAATGCCTGCCAAAAGGATGCAAAGAGTCCAAATTGACTCATGAA
>JAXLNO010001902.1:0-13690 GCA_038087875.1 Malacoraja senta | reverse complement strand
AACTGAAAGCTAAATCCAGATTAGCGACTTCTTTGGAAAAACAGGCTAGGGAATTGGGATCAGATGTGTAGGAAGGAACTGCAGATGCTGGTCTAAACCGAAGATGGACACAAATAGCTGGAGCAACTCAACGGGTCAGGCAGCATCTCTGGAGAAAAGGAATAGGTGACATTTTGGGTCGAGACCCTTCTTCAGACTGAGAGTCAGGGAAAACGGAAACGATAGATATAGACGTTGATGTAGAGAGATAGAGTCATAGAGTGATACAGTATGGAAATAGGTCCTTCGGCTCAACTTGCCCACAACATGTCCCAGCTACACTAGTCCCATCTGCCCCGCTTGGTCCATAGATATAGAAGAAATGAATGAAAGATATGCAAAAAAGTAATGATGATGAAGGAAAGGGGCCAATTGTTAGCTATCATAAGGTCATAAGGAATAGGAGTAGAATTAGGCCATTCGGCCCATCAAGTCTACCCCCCATTCAATCATGGCTGATCTCTCTCTCCCTCCTGTACTAATTAAGAATCTATTTCTCTCTGCCTTAAAAATACCCACTGACATGGCCTCTACAGCCTTCTTACGCAAAGAATTCCACAGATTCACCCCCTCTGACTATCTGACATCCTCTGACATCCTCTGCGGAGATCGCTGGTCGAAGCGGACCCAGTGAGCCGAAGGGCCTGTTTCCGCGCTGTATCTCTAAACTAAACTAAACTGAACTAATCTCACACCTTTCTTGTATTTTCAGCCTGTGGCTTTCATCGCCCAAACCAAGACCCCTCTCACCAGTATCCACCTATCATTCACCATGATTTATCCTGCCCCCACCGTGTTAAGGACCGTGCATAAATCCTAAATATTGTGGAATTATCAACAAATATCATAGTTTGAGATGACTAAAATTCCTCTCTAATTCCGAGTGCATACAGGTTGACCTGTGGTTTGAGAGTCGGTGAGAGCCATATAGCACGCAAACAGGCCCTTCTCTCCATTCCTCCCCCACCCGTCGCACCGGCTTCTCATTTCCACCCCAACAAACAGCTCACAATGGCCTGTTTCCTTTATCATCGTTACATTTTTGCACATCTTTCAATCATTGTTATTTATCTCTCTACGTCACTGTCTATGTCTCTCGTTTCCATTCCCCTGAATCTCTTTCTGAAGAAGGTGTCGACCTGAAACGTCACCCATTCCTTCTCTCCAGAGATGCTGCCTGTCCCACTGAGTTACTCCAGCTTTTTATGTCTACATGTGGCAATTTTTTTAGTTTAGTTTAGAGATGAGGCGCGGAAACAGGCCCTTCGGCCCATCGGGTCCGCGCCGACCAGCGATCCCCGCACACTAACACTATCCTACACCCACTAGGGACAATCTTTACATTTACCAAGCCAATTAGCTTACAAACCTGGACGTCTTTGGAGTGTGGGAGGAAACCGAAGATCTCATAGAAAACCCAGGCAGGTCACGGGGAGAACGTACAAACTCCGTACAGACAGCACCCGTAGTCGGGATCGAACCCGGGTCTCCAGCGCTGCATTCGCTGTAAAAGGCAGCAACTCTACCGCTGCACCGCCGTAAAGTATCAATGAATTATTGAACCTATTTCCAGTCTCCAAATTGTACCTCAGTACAAGTGAGAATAAACTAAACTGAAAGTGAAACTGTTTCTTAAGGAGAATGGTCCTGCCCTACCATCTACCTCATTGAAGACCCTCTGACTATTTTTGGACTTTGTTGGACTTTATCCTGCATCCTGTATCTGTACACTGTGGACGGCTCGATGTTAATCATGTATAATATGACATCTGACAGATAATGAAAGAATGGATCGACTGGGCTTATATTCACTGGAATTTAGAAGGATGAGAGGATATCTTTTAGAAACATCAAATTATTAAGGGATTGGACCGGCTAGATGCAGGAAAAATGTTCCCGATGTTGGGGGAATCCAGAACCAGGGGTCACAGTTTAAGAATAAGGGGTAGGCCATTTAGGACTAACATGGGGAAACACTTTTTCATCCAGAGAGTTGTGAATCTGTGGAATTCTCAAAGTCAAAGTCAATTTTATTCATCACATGCACATTCCAGGCAGTGAAATGAATTTGCCAGCAGCGATACATTAAAAAAAACACACAATACACAATGAAATGTAACACAAACATCCACCACAGCATTCTTCACTGTGGTGGAAGGCAACAGAGTTCAGTCAGTCCTCCTCCCTTGTTCATCCGTTGTCACCGCTACAGATGGCCAGTGATGTACAGGCCCTCTCATCGGGATGATCTAAACTCCAACGTCGGGACGGTGAAACCCACTCCGCGGCTTGGAGGCCCCGAATCGGCACTTTCCTACCGCAGACCACGGCTTCAGGATGTTATCGGCCGCGGGCCAGCGGTCGAGCTCTTCCCCGGCGATCCCGGCGAGGGATCCCAGGCTCCGGATGGTAAGTCCACACCATGCCTGTGGCTAGAAAGCTCTGCAGAATTCTCTGCCGCAGAAGGCAGTGGAGGTCAATTCACTGGATGTATTCAAGTGAGAGTTAGACAGAGCTCTTAGGGCTAACGGAATCAGGGGATAAGGCGAGAAAGCAGGAACGGGTACTGATTGTGGATGATCAGCCATGATCATATTGAATGGCGGTGCTGGCTCAAAGGGCCAAATGGCCTTCTCCTGCACGTATTGTCTATGTTTCTATGTTTCTGTAATCTCCCCTGACTGGATAGCACGGAACAAAAAAGCTTTTCACTTCCTTGTTCACGTGACAATGATAAACTAAACCCAACTCTTCAGGATTTATTTGAGTTAAAGATAGCGGAGTCAGGAGATATGGGAGGAAGGCAGGAAAGGGGTACTGATTGGGGATGATCAGCCATGATCACATTGAATGGCAGTTCTGGCTCGAAGGGCCGAATGGCCTACTCCTGAACATATTGTCTATTGTCTATAACCTAAGATTGGACCCTCTCAACCTGGGGCCCTCTGCTTCCAAGATGGCGTCCAACCCAGGTGACTATTTGCGTGCTAGCCACAGAAGCAGTTCTACAATCACATATTACAATCGCTCCACACTCTTAAATATCTACTCCTGCAGCAACATTTCCTCTCTCCACTGTAAATAGATTGATTGTAATCATGTATTGTCGCTCCGCTGACTGGTTAGCAGGGTACAAAAAGCTTTTCACTGAACCACGGTACACGTGACAATAAACTGGACTAATGAACAATGACAAGGAACTGAACTAACCAAACGCAGACTGGGCGATCGTTTCGTGGAACACCTACTCTCAGCCCGCGTGAACCAACCTGATCTCCCGGCTGCTGGACACTTTAATTCTCCTTCCCATTCCCACACAGACCTTTCAGTCCTCGGTCTCCTCCATTGTCAGAGTGAGGCTAAACGCAAATTGAGGAACAGCATCTCATACAGTATTTCGCTTGGGCAGCTTACAGCCCAGTGGTATGAGAATTGATTTCTCTAACTTCAAGTAACCCTGGCATTCCCTCTCTCTCTATCCCTCCCCACCAAGTCTCATTTTCACCCAATAAACAGCTAACCAAAATGGCCTGTTTCCTTTATCATCATTACTTTTTTGCATATCTTTGATTCAATGTTCTATATCTCTCCACATCACCGTCTATATCTCGTTTCCCTTATCCCTAACCAGTCTGAAGAAGGGTCTCGACCAGAAACATCACCCATTCCTTCTCTCCAGAGATGCTGCCTGTCCCGCTGAGTTACTCCAGCTTTGTGTGTCTATCTTCTGAACTAATTGATTAAACTAATGACCATCCCCGTGGTCTCAGGGAGATCTCACACTGTGTTCAGCTTATGGACACAATTATCACAAGAGCCTGTGCAGGGCAAAGGGCAGACTGAGATGAAGAGTGTCAGTAATTAAAAGGGAGCCCTAGTGCAAAAGGTCAAAGGGGAAAGATCTGCCTTATAATTCACCAATGCCACGCTGTGTAAAATATGCTGACCTTTGAACTGCGTGTTAATGAATTTGCAAATGGAAAAGTCACATGTTTTATTTCCTCATCATCCCACACTTCTTTAGCCAGAGGGTGGTAAACCTGTGGAATTCATTGCCACAGATGGCTGTTGAGGCCAAGCCAGTGGATATTCTAAAGGCAGAGAATGACTGATTCTTGATTAGTACAGGTGTCAGGGGTTTATGGGGAGAAGGCAGGAGAATGGGGTTTGAGAGGAAAGATAGGTCAGCCATGATTGAATGGCAGAGTAGACTCCATGGGCTGAATGGCCTAATTCTGCTCCTATGACTTCATGAACTTATGAACCCCACTTTTATAGGGAGCTCCTTAGATGAATCAGCTGCAAACGGTTCTGTATAGGATTGTCATTCTGTGGCTGAGTGTTTGACGGCTCTGGGCTGTAATCGCTGGAGTTTAGAAGGATGAGGGGTCCTCATTGAAACTTACCAAATAGTCAAAGGCCTGAATAGAGTGGATGTGGAGAGGATATTTCCACTTGTGGGAGAGTCTAGGACTAAAGATCATAGCTTCAGAATTAAAGGACGTTCCTTTAGGAAGGAGATGAGGAGGAATTTCTTTACCTTGCACTAAACGTTATTCCCTTATCATGTGTAGGAAGGGATGGCAGATGCTAGCCAAAGCACTAAAGACAGATCTTTAGTCAGAGGGTGGTGAATCTGTGGAATTCTTTGCCACAAAGCCTGTGGTGACCAAGTTAATGGATATTTTTTAAGGCAGAGATAGAAGGATTCTAGATTAGTGCAGGTGTAGGGGCACAGCCAGACATAAAAACAGCTTTTTTTTCCACGGGTAGTAGCTCTACTCAATAACCAAAAATCTGTAGCCTCCTTTTGCTCTGGTATTTTATTTAATTCACATGTTTAATCGATAATGTTTTATTATTAATGTTTAATGTTTTACGTGACATTCCTAACTGTCACTGTATGTCATGTTGTGGCTTGCGGGCGGAGCACCAGGGCAAATTCCTTGTATGTGAATACTTGGCCAATAAACTTATTCATTCATTCATTCATTCATTCATTCATTCAGGAAAATGGGGTTTGGAGGGAGAGATAGATCAGCCATGATTGAATGGCGGAGTAGACTTGATGGGCCGAATGGCCGAATTCTGCTCATGTCACTTACGACCTTATGAAACACTGCTTCAAAAGCAGTTATTGATATTCAGTGTTCTTTCCTTTCTATTTCACGATTGGTGTCTGTATCAACGTTAAAAATGATGAAAGAATCAATAATTGTTGAAACGTGTCAGTATTGTTGTGAGATTAAGAAGAGTGCCTGCAGGAGGGTTACATGTCAAGGAGTGGTGAGAGGTTATTGATGGAGCTGCATGTTTGTCATGGTGTCATCCAAAGAGACCAATCTCATTTCTTCCACCCAGAGAGGCCAATCTATTTTCTTGATGTGAACGCATTGACAGGCTTATGATTGTCTTTTAGCGATATGGATATGACTGAAGGTCAGGTTGTTCGTCTGGGAGAAGATCTCACGTTCACGGGGAGCTTCTCACAAGTTCGGACAAGGGAGAGCTTCTGAACAGTGTTCAGCGTTGCAACGTAAACAATGTTAGCAGGCAAGCGATGAGCCGTTGGAATCTTGCGAATGCCAGAGGAGACAATTAGCCCGGCTGTTATCAGGCAACCGAACCACCCTACCACAACTAGAGAGCAGTCCTGAACTTACTATCTACCTCATTGGTGACCCATGATTGGACTTTACAGGCTTCACCTTACACTAAACATTATTCCCTTATCATGTGAGGGAAGGAACTGCAGATGCTGGTTTAAACCAAAGATAGACATAAAAAGCTGGAGTAACGCAGCGGGTCAGAAAAGCATCTCTGGAGAGAAGGAATGGGTGACGTTTTGGGTCATTTCACTGTACCTCGGTACATGTGACAATAAACTAAACTAAAAAGGACACACAATAATTCAATAGTTCAACGGTGCTTTATTGTCACATGTGTTAACCACAATGAAATTTAGTTTAAGAAAGAATTGCAGATGCTGGAAAAGTCAAAGGTAGACAAAAATGCTGGAAAAACTCAGCGGGTGAGGCAGCATCTATAGAACGAAGAAATAGGTGACGTTTCGGGTTGAGACCCTTTAGTTTAGTTTAGTTTAGAGATACAGCGTGGAAACAGGCCCTGCGACCCACCGTGTCAACGCCGACCAGCGATCCCCAAACATTAACACTATCCTAAACACACTGGGGACAATTTTTACATTTATACCAAGCTAATTAATCTACAAACCTGTACGTCTTTGGAGTGTGGGAGGAAACCGAAGATCTTGGAGGTAACCCACGCGGTCACGGGAGGAACGCGCAAACTCCGTACAGACAGCACCCGTAGTCAGGATCGAACATGTGTCTCCGGCGCTGTAAGGGCTGTAAGGCAGCAACTCTACTGCTGCGCCACCGTGTCGCTCTTTTGTGATTTGCTGGATTTGGCGGCATTTCCAAAGTACGTTCCGTGCGCTAGGCCTTATGAAGTGGCGCCCGATCCAGACGAGCTTGTGGGTCGTTCCTCCTGTTCTCGACCGGCCACCACCTTTGTGTCGTGGGGAAGCCTCCGCTGCTGCTCTCGAGGGCGCGGGAGGTAAGACCCCGCTTCACTTCGCTACCGGCCTTGCTCTCGAGACCATCATCACCGGCTCCCTCGTCTTCGGTTCTCTGGTCTTTGGTGGGCGAGCAGGGGTCGACAGGCCACGGCCTGCCGTGGGTCTTAAAGGCCTGTCTCACGAGTCTGCGGTCATTGGCGGTGATACAGGAAGTATCTACCGCTCGTGGACGCCAGAGACCGCGGGCTCGGTCAAACGATCAAACGACCACCGCCGGGGCGTGCGGCGTTTGTCCCAACACCGCACGGTGCTAAAAAAAAGTCAGCACTGTCCAAAAATAATTTCTTACCGCACAGCCGCCGCCAGTGAGGCACGAGTGCGGCACGGTCACTGCCACAGCCGCCGCCAGTGAGGCACGAACACCGTGAGTCGAACTCTCACCGCCACAGCCTCCGCCAGTGAGGCACGTGTGCGGCACGGCCGCCACACAGCCGCCGCCAGTGAGGCAGGTGTGCGGCACGGCCGCCGCCACAGCCCCGCGATCCAAAACACATCATCGCGTAGCGCGTCGCGTTGCACGATGATGTAATCACCCGACGCCGCAAGCTCGTGGAACCGGCCGTACGGAGATCACTCGGCCCCCGCGCAGCATCCGTGCGGCGCTCTCGCGGTTGACGTGCGGTCCCCTCTTCCGGCGATGCCGCGCTTCACCGCCAATGACCGCAACACCGTGCGACAGAGCCTTTACTGCATCCGTCCACACTGGTCATTGGGTCTTCCGGGCAGATTCCGGGTCCGCGATGGGCCAGCCAAGCCTGTTGTTGAATATGGCCTCTGTGCTGCAAAGTGCTGGAGTAACTCAGCGCATCAGGCAGCATCTCTGGAGAACATAGATAGGTTAGAAGGATCCAACCCAAAACATCACCTATCCATGTTCTCCAGGGATGCCGCCTGATCACTGAGTTACTCCAGCACTTTTGTGTAAACAGCTTCTATATTTTGTCTGCTCCACTGTGAAACGTTCTCAAGGTATGCCTACTTCGAAGAAGTTCTTCTCCTCTCCCCAAGAGTCTAAAAAGGGCCCTGACCCGAACTTTGATCAATTTCTCTCCTGGGGTAAATAAAGTTCTATAAATAAAGTATGGTATCTTAAACATCACATATCCATGTTCTCACGAGATGCTGGCTGAGCCTTTGAGTTACCTGCCACCGTGTTCTTTCATGTAAACCAGCGTTTGCAGCTCCTAATTTCCACCAAATGTTGAAAGAACTCAGTGGGTTAGGCCGTGTCTGGGGAGAAAATGGAGTCCAATCCCTCTACTAGTTCTTAAAAAAATGATCCCAGGCCCAAACAATAGAACTAAACTAACACTTCCTTGGGTAGAATGGAACTACAGGCGCAGGTTTACACTGAAGATAGACGCAAAGTGCTGGAGCAACTCAACGGGTCAGGCCACATCTTTCGAGACAATGGATTGACGACGTATTGGTTCGAGACCCTTCTTCGGACTCTTACCATGTGTCTATACACTGAAAATGGCTCAATAGAACTTGGAAAAAATTAGACTTGTCTTAATTGACAAACCAGAATTATTTGTTAGAATATGGTCTCCATTTAAAGAGGTAAATTGGTTCAACACAGAAACTGGACTGAAACCTGAGCTCAGGATTGGATGAATAACTACGCCTTATAATCTACGGACCTATCTCCAAAACTGTTATTGGTAATTTTCTTTGTTTGTTTTTTGTTTGTTTTTTCTTTCTCTCCTTTTTTTTCTCTTTATCCCTTCCTTTCTATTAGTTTATAGATCTTTCTTTTCAGTTCTATCTTTTTAAAAATTCTATAAAAAGAACAGAAACTTTGTATGAATGTAATTGATAAAGAAAACGTGTTGCTATTATGTGTTTATGCTTCTAAAAAAAAGAGAAGAAAATGGCTCAATAGTAATCATGAATTGTCCTTACACAGGCAGGTTAGCACGCAACAAAAGCTTTTCACTGTACCTCGGTACACGCGACAATAAACTAAACTGAAACTGAACCTGGCGACTCTTTGCATACCTTGTGTGTTGTGTGTAAAACAAGGAAGTTCACCGTGACATGTCACATGTGAGAATAAAGTATCAATCAAGAAATCAATCGAGAAATTACAGATACCTCATCTTTACTTCAGACGTTAAAGCTACAGCGCGGAAACAGGCCCTTCGGCCCACCAAGTCTGCACAGTCTAGCGATCACCCAAATACACCAGCACTATCCTACACATGCTAGGGACAATTTACAATTTTACCAAAGCCAATTAACCGACAAACCTGTACGTCTTTGTAGTGCGGGAGGACATTGAAGATCACGGAGGAAATCCATGCAGTGACAGGGAGAATGTGCAACGTTCGTATAGACAACACCCGTAGTCGGGATGGAACCTGGGTCTCTGGCGCTGTAAACTCTGTGAAGCAGCAACTCTACCGCTGCGCTGTCTGTTCTTCAAACTGAAAGTCGTAGGGAGGGAACTGCAGGTAGGAAAAGGCCAGAACAAAGCAGGGCCGGCAATAGATGACCAAGGAAGGGTGGAGCCCACAATGATCCATAGTTAAACATAGACATCGAACATAGAAAATAGGTGCAGGAGTAGGCCATTCGGCCCTTTGAGCCTGCACCGCCATTCAATATGATTATGGCTGATCATCCAACTCAGTATCCTGTACCTGCTTTCTCTCCATACCCCCTGATCCCTTTAGCCACAAGGGCCACATCTAACTCCCTCTTAAATATAGCCAATGAACTGGCCTCAACTACATTCTGTGGCAGAGAATTCCA
Source organism: Malacoraja senta (assembly GCA_038087875.1). NCBI lineage: Eukaryota > Metazoa > Chordata > Chondrichthyes > Rajiformes > Rajidae > Malacoraja > Malacoraja senta. Next base: position 4,293 of record JAXLNO010001902.1, on the reverse strand, counting down.
GAGATTCACCACTCTCTGTGTAAAAAAATGTTTTTCTCATCTCAGTCCTAAAAGATTTCCCCTTTATCCTTAAACTGTGACCCCTTGTTCTGGACTTCCCCAACATCGGGAACAATCTACCTGCATCTAGCCTGTCCAACCCCTTAAGAATTTTGTAAGTTTCTATAAGGTCCCCCCTCAATCTTCTAAATTCCAGCGAGTACAAGCCGAGTCTATCCAGTCTTTCCTCATATGAAAGTCCTGACATCCCAGGAATCAGTCTGGTGAACCTTCTCTGTACTCCCTCTATGGCAAGAATGTCCTTCCTCAGATTAGGAGACCAAAACTGTACGCAACACTCCAGGTGTGGTCTCACCAAGACCCTGTACAACTGCAGTAGAACCTCCCTGCTCCTATACTCAAATCCTTTTGCTATGAATGCTAACATACCATTCGATTTCTTCACTGCCTGCTGCACCTGCATGCCCACTTTCAATGACTGGTGTACCATGACACCCAGGTCTCATTGCATCTCCCCTTTTCCTAATCGGCCACCATTCAGGTAATAGTCTACTTTCCTGTTTTTGCCACCAAAGTGGATAACCTCACATTTATCCACATTATACTGCATCTGCCATGCATTTGCCCACTCACCCAGCCTATCCAAGTCACCTTGCAGCCACCTAGCATCCTCCTCACAGCTAGCACTGCCCCCCAGCTTCGTGTCATCCGCAAACTTGGAGATGTTGCATTCAATTCCCTCGTCCAAATCATTAATATATATTGTAAATAGCTGGGGTCCCAGCACTGAGCCTTGCGGTACCCCACTAGTCACTGCCTGCCATTCTGAAAAGGACCCGTTTACTCCTACTCTTTGCTTCCTGTCTGCCAGCCAGTTCTCTATCCACATCAATACTGAACACCCAATACCGTGTGCTTTAAGTTTGTATATTAATCTCTTATGTGGGACCTTGTCGAAAGCCTTCAGAAAGTCCAGTTGGCCCAGTGCGGGCCAGGAATTGCCTGTTCTAAAACTATCCCGTTACCTTGGCCTCCGAAAAGCCCACGGAGCACAGAATATATTTGGACCACATGGCTTTTTAAAGTTTAAGAAGGAACTGCAGATGCTGGAACAATCGAAGGTAGACAAAAGTGCTGGAGAAACTCAGCGGGTGAGGCAGCATCTATGCAGCGATGGAATGGGTGACGTTTTGGGTCAAGACCCTTCTTCAGAAGAAGGGTCTGAAGAAGGGTCTCGACCCAAAACGTCACCCATTCCTTCGCTCCATAGATGCTGCCTCACCCGCTGAGTTTCTCCAGCATTTTTGTCTACCTTTGGCTTTTTAAAGTGCGGTCTTTTCTTGTTTAACTTGTTTTTCTTGCATTTAGAGTATTGTGTTCAGTTCTGGGCACCATGTTATAGGAAAGATATTGTCAACCTTGCAAGGGTTCAGAGAAGATTTACGAGAATGTTGCCAGGACTAGAGGGTGTGAGCTATAGGGAGAGGTTGAGTAGGCTGGGTCTCTATTCCATGGAGCGCAGGAGGATGAGGGGTGATCTTATAGAAGTGTATAAAACCATGAGAGGAATAGATCGGGTAGATGCACAGAGTCTCTTACCCAGAAAAGGGGAATCGAGCAGCAGAGGACATAGGTTCAAGGTGAAGGGGAAAAGATTTAATAGGAATCCGAGGGGTAACTTTTTCACACAAAGGGTGGCGGATGTATGGAACAAGCTGCCAGAGGAGGTTGGGCTGGGACTATCCCAATGTTTAAGAAACAGTTAGACAGGTACATGGATAGGTCAGGTTTGGAGGGATATGGACCAAGCGCAGGCAAGTGGGACTAGTGTAGCTGGGACATTGTTGGCCGGTGTGGGCAAGTTGGGTCGAAGGGCCTGTTTCCACACTGTATCATTCTATGACTCTATGACTGTAACCTTGGAATTGCAATAACAGCAGCCACCCTTACACAGGAGCGTGCTGTGATATAACTCTCCCTTTATTACCCAGATCACGTCACACTCAGCTTATTGCTCCTCTATGCGAAACTAGAAGACAAGATCATAAGTTTAACAAGGCTCGGGCAGAATCTGAGATTAGAAGGAATTGTTTTTCTCTCCGAGTGCGCGGTATAGACTGCCAGAGCACTCATTTGATGGCATATTGAATATAAAACAGCAGGATGACATCCGTTTAGGAATAAAATTGTGGGTTATGAAAATAACGACGTACAAATGATTGAATGTTGCTGGAATGTGATTGTTACTGAGCTGCCGGGCCTATTGAAATGTCAGCCTAATGGAGGTAGTTACTCAGGGGTGAATAATATAACATGCAAGTCTTCTTTTCTCCATATCTGAATGTTGAAGCGAGACTAGATTTTACCTCCAGACTCAAAAGCTACGAGATCAGACACCAACTTTAGACTTTAGGCGACACAGTGGCGCAGCGGTGGAGTTGCTAGAGAACCTGGGTTCGATCCCGATTACGGGTGCTTGTCTGAACGGAGTTTGTACGTTCTCCCCGTGACCTGCTCGGGTTTTCTCCGGGTGTTCCGGTTTCCTCCCACACTCCAGGTTTGTATGTTAATTGGCGTGGTATAATTATAATCTTTTCCTAGTGTGTGTCGGGTAGTGTTTGTGTGCGGGGATCGCTGGTCGGCGCGGACTCGGTGGGCCAAACGGCCTATTTCCGCATTGTATCTCTAAACTAAACTAAACTGGACTAAACTTTAAAGATGCAATGTGGAAACAGGCCCTTCGGCCCACCGAGTCCGCACCGATCAGCGATCACTCCGTATACTAACACGATCCTACACACACTAGGGACAATTTTACAATCTTTACGGAAGCCGATTGATCCACAAAACTGTACGTCTTTGGCGTGAAGGAGGAAACCGAAGTACCCACGGGGTCACAGGGAGAACGTCAAACTCTGTACCGACAGCACCCGTGGTCAGGATTGAAACTGTGTCTCTGGTGCTGTACCGCTCCAGAGTCTACGCTCTACCGCTACACTACTGTGCCACTTCCAAATTTTCCAACTCCTGCAACTCTTCCCGTAATCTGGAATACCGCCTCTCCGAAGAAGCGGTGGACTGCATGAAGATGGTCGTATTCCAGCATCTTTGAAACCAGAGTTGCTCTGCACCAAGTTTTAGATCTTCAGTCAAGGATACTGTTTAGGAGCAGGAAGGAACTACAGATGCTGATTTAACTCGAAGATAGACACAAAATGCTGGAGTAACTCAGCGGGACAGGCAGCATCTCTGGATAGAAGGAATAGGTGACGTTTCAGGTCGAGACCCTTCTTCAGACATCTGATGAAGGATATTGTTTAGTTTATTTTGGTCTCAAATGCTGAGGTACGTCAAAAAGGCTTTTTATTAATGTGCTGTCTAGTCAGCGAAAAAACGACATGATTACAATTAAGCCATTCACAGGATAAAGGGTATAATATTTAGTACAAGATGAAGTATATTAAAGTCCGATTAAAGATAGTTTGAAGGTCTCCAATGAGGTAGATGGGAGGTCAGCACCACTCTCTAGTTGGTGATAGGATGGTTCGGTTGCCTGATACCAGCTGGGAAGAAACTGTCCCTGAATTTGGAGGTGTGCCTTTTTAAACCTCTGTATCTCTTGCCTGATGGGAGAGGGGAGAAGAGGGGGAGAACAGGGTGAGACTCGTCCTTGATTATGCTGCTGGCCTTGCCGGGGCAGCGTGAAGTGTAGATGGAGTCAACGGAAGGGAGGTTGGATTGTGTGATGGTCTGGGCTCATCCAGGCAAGTGGAAAGTATTCTCTGCCGCAGAAGGCAGTGGAGGACAATTCACTGGATATTTTCAAGAAAGAGTTAGATATAGCTCTTTGGGCTAATGGAATCAGGGAATATGGGGAGAAAGCTGGACTGGGGTACTGATTTTGGATGATCAGCTATTATCATATTGAATGGCGGTGCTGGCTCGAAGGGCCAAATGGCCTACTCCTGCACCTATTTTCTACGATTCTATGTTTCTATTCCATCACACTTCTAACATGCCTTGGAGATGGTGGAGAGGCTATGGGCTGTTTGGAGGTGAGTTATACCCCACTGGATACCCACACCTTGATCTGTTCTTATGGTCAAGGCATTTATATGGCTGGTCCAGTTGAGTTTGTCCTCAGTGGCGAGGGACTTGGTGATGTTAATAGACAATAGACAATAGACAATAGACAATAGGTGCAGGAGTAGGCCATTCGGCCCTTTGAGCCAGCACTGCCATTCACTGTGATCTTGGTTGATCATCCTCATTCAGTACCCCGTTCCTGCCTTC
>JAXLNO010001901.1:0-46028 GCA_038087875.1 Malacoraja senta | reverse complement strand
AGATGAATTCTATGAGGATGAGAGCCCATTATCAGAGCTGAAAGTTCCTGGACTAGCACAAAAGTTTGCTGTTCCTAGAATAAAAAGGGGAACCTTTGAGGGATGAAATAGCAATGACTATAAATTATCTACTCTCCCATCAGCTCCAGGAAGTAACTATGGATGAGACTATGAAACAGTATGAGCCTCGGAGAATTGTGAATTGCTGACAGTTCCAGCAGTAAATAACTTGATATGGGGTTATTTGAGCATTGGTTTACGCTCACAAGAATTGAAATTGCAACATGTATTGAAATTGCTGGGGTCAGGCATCACAGCATTTGCCAGAGGATTGGATGATGATTTTGTATCAGATTCACAACAAGATGCTTTAGCACTGATGTGTGGTGCGCACTTTGAAATAAATTGTATTTGTAAAAATGCAATAAGACCAAATATTCATCCTAAGTATGCAAACCAACCAACATACAAATGCCTAATCTGCTGTTTGGAGAGTTTAAAATAAAAATAAATTAAAAAAAACAACCTGAGTGGTATGATGATGCGACCACCAATGCTGAGCAGAGCAGTGCGAAGGCAGTATCCCTACAGGCGGAATGCTGGTGCTGGAGAAGGAACAAGTCGATCATTCTCGTATACACGTTGGCGTGCTACACCGGGGATACGTGGAGGTTACAATATGCCTACCAGAAGGGGACAACAATGGCCGGTGGCAAACCCCGAGGTAGGGGGTCCTGGTCTGGTAAGGAAGACAAATGATTTATTTATTCTAAACAGCATTGTAGGATTCAAAATTGAGTTCTATCCACATTTGGATCCTCCAAGGCAAGAAAATTCAAACTGGTCACGAATTTTCTCAAAAGAAGAGAATAAGTTGATCAAAGGAGAATTAGAAACTTTAACCAAAAAGGGGGTAATAGAGAAGTCAGTAGAACAACACCATCAGTTTGTATCAAATATTTTTACAAAAACAAAAAAGGATGGTGGATGTAGAATCATATTGGATCTGACAAATCTTAACCTTTATGTACAATACAAACATTTCAAAATGGAAACATTTACTAATGCAATTCAGCTAATCACAGAAAATTGCTACATGGCAAGCATAGATCTGCAAGATGCATATTATTCCGTGGCAATGCATGGTAATGATCAAAGATATTTGAAATTTAGATGGATGAGTCAGTTATGGCAATTTAAAGCATTGCCCAATGGTCTGACTTCAGCACCAAGATTATTCACTAAATTGCTCAAACCAATTTTAGCTCTGTTAAGAGTGGAGGGCCATGTATTAATGGCTTATTTAGATGATATCCTCATTGTAGGGGACACTTTGGCTGCTGCAAAATTGTCAGTATCCAGAGTCAAATACATTTTGAGAAATCAGGTTTCATTATTCACCTACAAAAATCTAAATTGTTACCAAGCAAAAAGATTGATTACATAGGGGTCACAATTAACTCCGAACACATGGTAATCACTTTGCCAAAAGATAAAAAGCTGCAGTTAATTGAAGGTTGCATAAAACTCATTAACGAGGACACACCTTCAATTTGAGAAGTGGCAAGCTTGCTAGGCAAATTAATTGCAGGGTTTCCAGCGGTCACGTTTGGACCATTGCATTATCAATGTTTACAGAGAGCTAAGGTACAAGTGTTAAAAATGAATAGAGGCATTTTGACAGGCCCATGAAATTAACAATTCAATCCATTACAGAAATAGAATGGTGGATTAACAATGTTTCTAATGCTTCCAGAAAAGTTCTGGTAGAAACACCTTCCGTCACTCTACAGACTGATGTAAGTGCACTGAGTTGGGGCGCTACTAACATGATTTCCAGCTGTGGAGGTAGGTGGAATGTGAATGAAGTACCTTTGCTGAAAAATCTGGGAATCAATTACCTAGAACTATTAGGCGCATTTTACGGCCTTAGAGCTTATTGCACTGATATGGGAAATGTGCATCTTCAGGTACAGGTTGACAATACTACAGCTGTAGCATACATAAATCACATGGGTGGTATAAAATCAGAATCATGTGATAAATTGGCAAATGAAATTTGGACCTGGGGTATTGCCAGAAAAATGTGGCTGTCAGCTATATATTTACCAGGTAAAAATTAATACAATTGCAGACAAAAGATCACGTAAATTTAATGATAATACAGAATGGATGTTAAATCGGAAAATATTCACACAAATTATCACACAATTTGGAATGCCAGAAATTGATCTGTTTGCATCAAGATTGAACCACCAGTTGCCTAAGTATGTGTCATGGGAACCTGATCCTGGAGCAGTAGCGGTGGATGCTTTCTCGCTACATTGGGGTGGTATGTTTCTGTATGCGTTTCCGCCATTTTGTTTAATCCACAGATGCATACAGAAAATTAAACAAGATTCAGCCTCAGGGATTTTGGTAGTACCAGATTGGCCTAAACAGCTATGGTACCCACTGGTGTTAAAAATAATCACACAAAAAAAAAAACCCTTATGGTTATTCCAAAGCAGATTAAACTGCTTGTACACCCTGTGACTGATGAACCACATCCTTTACATGATCGTATTGGTTTGTTGATTTGCAGATTCTAAGAAGGCCATATCTTGGAAAGGATTATCAGACCGTACGGTGGATGTTATGACAGCAGCCTGGAGGAAAAGTACCCAGAAGCAGTACATCTCCTATATAAAGAAATGGGAGGAGTTTTGTTCAGGGAAACATATTGCATATAACCCAGCAGAAATTTCAGATGTAATAGAGTTCCTTTCTACTCTATACTATGAATTAAAATTAAGTTATAGTGCAATTAATACTGCACGAAGTGCACTCTCTGCATATTTAAGCAGTGAATCAGAACAAACTCCAATAGGAGCACATCCTTGGGTCTGTAGGTTTATGAAAGGAATTTTCAACTCTAATCCTCCCAGACCTCGGTATACAGAAATTTGGAATGTAAAAGATGTACTGATGTTGCTAAGGAATTGGAATCCAGTTGAAACTCTGTCATTATCCAAAATCACCATGAAATTGGTTATGCTCATGGCATTAGTTTCAGCTTAGAGAGTTCAAACATTACAGAAACTCAGAATTGATAGAATGAAAGTAGGGCCAAACGCCGTGACATTCTATGTCTATGATTTACTGAAGCAAAGTAGACCTGGGTTCACAGGATGCAAGTTGGAATTTTTAGCATATCCTACAGATCCACGACTGTGTGTAGTAACATATGTGACATACATAGAAAAAACAAAAGTTTTAAGAGGCACCGAATTGGCATTTTTTATTAGTCATAAAAAGCCTCATAAGAAAGTGTCAACACAAACAATTTCACGATGGTTGAAACAGGTGTTGAGATATTCAGGTATTGATACTGATAAAATTAAATCTCATTCCACCAGGGCGGCATCAACATCAGCGGCCAGGGATTCAGACGTGCAATAGACCTTATTCTCGTGGCCGCGGGCAAGTGAACAGATGTTTCACAAGTATTACCATAAGGAGATTAAAGATCTCAGAGGGTTTGGTGATGCCGTGCTGGATACAGTATTAAATCCCCCATTATAATAAATGGGCCTAATTTTGTTACTTTTATTAAAATAAATAAAACCATTAACTGATTACATTCAAATGTTGTGGTTATGCATTGTTGATTGTGCTTACTCAAATAGAGTCAATCGATGCAATGAACACCTGGATTTGAATCCACGGTGTGAAATCACAGAGCTTTGAAATCTTCACGTAGTCACTCACGTGACTCCGAAGTAAAATAGTAAGATTAAACGAGAACTTACCAGTTTGAAGTTTGATCTTTATTTTATGAGGAGTAACGTTGAGGGATTACGTGCCCTCCGCTCCCACCCTCATAAAAAGATCAAGCTGGTAGTTCTAAGTCTTTATGCATCTTACTATCATACTTCAGTAATTATCGTCTGTGATTGTCACTCCGCTGCTTTGAAAGATTGACGCGTGTGCGGCTGGACGGGGTCTTCTTCACGTAATCCCTCAACGTTACTCCTCATAAAACAAAGATCAAACTTCAAACTGGTAAGTTCTCATTTAATCTTACTATTAAACTGAACAGAGGGCAAAGAAGATATATGAGGATATTGCCAGGACTCCAGGGTCTGAGCTATAGGGAGAGGTTGGACTGACGAGGACTTTATTCCTTAAAGAGCAGGAGGATCTGGAGTGATCTTAGAGAGATTTATAAAATCAAGAGGGAAAAAGGTTGGGTGAATGTACAGTCTTTCTCCCAGGATGGTGGAGTCAAGAACTAGAGGGTATAGGTTTAAGGTGAGGTAAGATTTAATTGGAACTTGTAGGGCAGAGAGTGGAGGGTATATGGAACGGGTTGCTGGAGGAAGTATTTGAGGCAGGTACAAAAAATAACATTTAACAAACATTTGGACAGGTACATGTATAGAAAAGTTTTAAAGGGATGTGGGCCAAACACAAGTAAATGGGACTATGTCAGATGGGGCATCTTGGTCGACATGGATGAGTTGGGCACAAAAGGCCTGTTTCTTTGCTGAATGACTCTATGACATGCAAGCTGAGGAGATTAGTTTAACCTGGTATCATGTTCTGCACAGACCAGCGACAGCAGTGCTGAACTACTATCTACATCTTTGGTGACCCTCGGACTATCCTTGATTGCACTTTGCTGGCTTTATCTTGCACTAAACATTATTCCCTTGTGCTGTAAATGTATTGTAATACACTGTAAATACAGTACACTGTATGGTTCGATTGTAATCATGTATTGTCTTCCTGCCGACTGATCAACACACAACAAAAGCTTTTCACTGTACCTTGATATACATGACAATAAACTAAACTGAAATTCAGACATTGTGGGCTGAAGGCCCTGTTCCTGTTCTATGTTCTATGTTTATTCAAAATGTGATCTCTGCTAATTTTGGCCGAGGTGGGGAACAACAGTGGTTTGCTAAATAGCCCTGAGTGTTCTCAAGCTAAGATCGACGTTAATATCTTTCAAAGATAAGAGGCAGTTGCAACTTACCTTCACACCCACGTCATGCTCAAAGGAAGATCTCTTGGCTGTGGTACCAGACAGCAAGCAAGTATTTAGAAACTGTCTCCAAGTAAAAGGCTACACTTTGAGAAACTCTTCACAACCAGCAGGGCTTTGGAGAGAGCAGGCACATTATTGGAAAATGGCTGATGCACTGCAGTAATGCTTTGTCCATTAATGTCATAGAAAATTGAAGTCTGAGAGCCTGTAATTTTCTGATAAACTGCCAACTGAATGAGAGGGCCATTGAAATGCAGAATATTTTATGCAAGGAAGTAACATTCTGAGGAGAAAAGTGGCAACGAAAAAACCCTGACAGTTATGTTTTATTTCAACACTTTATTTGTCACTATTCTTTGTGACAGTGTCGTGTATGTTGAAGTTACCATCATTCCAAGTAATAAAGATGGTGGGTAATCTGAAGCAGGCACTCCTCTGGTGACAAATATCACACAGTACTGTTGTAGAATCCTCCGGGATCATTTTTATACATTGATTTTAAAAGAAAGATATTTTAAGAGAATGAAGTTTGCCGATATTCTGAAAATGTCGTTCTTTAAAAGTTTCATTTTATCGAAGAAAATTCCTGCCTAGAGCTAGGAATGAAACGTCTTCTTCTTCTTGCGTTTGAGGCAGCAGAGGTTATGTAACGTCCTCCAGGCGCTGTAGCCAGTTCAATGTGCTGTTGTCGAGGGCCGTGAGGTCTACCCCTCCACCAGGGGGGCGGAGAACAGCGCGGTCGAAAATGCCGTGCTGCTGCGCTGTTTGTTGGTCCGCTCCACACACGCAGGCTGCTGATGAACGCAGCCCCCAGCGATGCATGTTGGCGTTGAACCGGCCAACACCTATACGGAGCCGGTTCAGGGCGACCCACTCTTTGCAGGGCAGGTCCGAGCTGGGTGGGCCTGTGGTGTTCGGTGCAACAGTGAATTGAGGAGGTCGCGAAGTCTGTTCCCAGCTGGTTCTCCATGATCCTAGTGTGTTGAAACCGGAGCCACAGAGGGTCGCTGCGTGACGGGAGAAGGGGCAACGAGATGACAGGTGTTGAGGTCCCAGTTGCTGTGAGTCCTGGGCGAGGTGGTGCAGAGGATGTTTGGCGTCCAATGGGGCCTTGCACACCAGCCTGTGGGTGAAGTATACCAGCCTATAGGAATGAATTAATGTATGATTGTTTGCTGACTAGATGCTTTCAGCTCCTCCTGTGCCATCTTCATCTGCTCTTGCCCACATATTCTCAGTGAATTTTCAATGTTTTGTCTTCAGGCTTAATATCTGTATTCCCATGATAGACACAAAATGCTGGAGTAACTCAGCAGGACAGGCAGCATCTCTGGAGAAAATGTAAAACAGTGATAATGGGTGACTTCAATCTACATATAGATTGGGTGAATCAAATTGGCAGGGGCGCTGAGGAAGAGGATTTCTTGGAATGTATGCGGGATAGTTATCTAAACCAACATGTAGAGGAACCAACGAGAGAGCAGGCTATTCTAGACTGGGTATTGAGTAATGAGGAAGGGTTAGTTAGCAGACTTGTTGTGCGTGCCCCCTTGGGCAAGAGTGACCATAATATGGTTGAGTTCTTCATTAGGATGGAGAGTGACATTGTTAATTCAGAAACAACGGTTCTGAACTTAAAGAAAGGTAACTTTGAGGGTATGAGACGTGAATTGGCCAAAATTGACTGGCAATTAGTTCTAAAAGGGTTGACGGTGGATATGCAATGGAAGGCATTTAAAGACTGCATGGATGAACTACAAAAATTGTTCATCCCAGTTTGGCAAAAGAATAAATCAGGGAACGTAGTGCATCCGTGGATAACAAGGGAAATCAGGGATAGTATCAAAGCAAAAGATGATGCGTACAAATTAGCCAGAAAAAGCAGCATACCAGAGGACTGGAGAAATTCAGAGACCAGCAGAGGAGGACAAAGGGCTTAATTAGGAAAGGGAAAATGGATTATGAAAGGAAACTGGCAGGGAACATAAAAACTGACTGCAAAAGTTTTTATAGATATGTGAAGAGAAAGAGATTAGTTAAAACAAATGTAGGTCCCTTGCAGTCAGAAACAGGTGAATTGATCATGGGGAACAAGGATATGGCGGACCAATTGAATAACTACTTTGGTTCCGTCTTCACTAAGGAAGTCATAAATAATCTGCCGGAAATAGCAGGGGGCCGCGGGTCAAAGGAGATGGAGGAACTGAGTGAAATCCAGGTTAGTCGGGAAGTGGTGTTGGGTAAATTGAATGGATTAAAGGCCGATAAATCACCAGGGCCAGATAGGCTGCATCCCAGAGTACTTAAGGAAGTAGCTCCAGAAATAGTGGATGCATTAGTGATAATTTTTCAAAACTCTTTAGATTCTGGAGTAGTTCCTGAGGATTGGAGGGTAGCAAACGTAACCCCACTTTTTAAGAAGGGAGGGAGAGAGAAAACGGGGAATTACAGACCAGTTAGTCTAACATCGGTAGTGGGGAAACTGCTAGAGTCAGTTATTAAAGATGGGATAGCAGCACATTTGGAAAGTGGTGAAATCATTGGACAAAGTCAGCATGGATTTACGAAAGGTAAATCGTGTCTGACGAATCTTATAGAATTTTTCGAGGATGTAACTAGTAGAGTGGATAGGGGAGAACCAGTGGATGTGTTGTATCTGGACTTTCAGAAGGCTTTCGACAAGGTACCACATAAGAGATTAGGATACAAACTTAAATCACACGGTATTGGGGGTTCAGTATTGATGTGGATAGAGAACTGGCTGGCAAACAGGAAGCAAAGAGTAGGAGTAAACGGGTCCTTTTCACAATGGCAGGCAGTGACTAGTGGGGTACCGCAAGGCTCAGTGCTGGGACCCCAGCTATTTACAATTTATATTAATGATCTGGACGAGGAAATTGAAAGCAACATCTCCAAGTTTGCGGATGACACTAAGCTGGGGGGCAGTGTTAGCTGTGAGGAGGATGCTAGGAGACTGCAAGGTGGCTTGGATAGACTGGGTGAGTGGGCAAATGTTTGGCAGATGCAGTATAATGTGGATAAATGTGAGGTTATCCACTTTGGTGGCAAAAACAGGAAGGCAGACTATTATCTAAATGTTGGCCGATTAGGAAATGGGGAGATGCAGCGAGACCTGGGTGTCATGGTACACCAGTCATTGAAAGTAGGCATGCAGGTGCAGCAGGCAGTGAAGAAAGCGAATGGTATGTTGGCCTTCATAGCAAGAGGATTTGAGTATAGGAGCAGGGAGGTTCTACTGCAGTTGTACAGGGTCTTGGTGAGACCACACCTGGAGTATTGCGTACAGTTTTGGTCTCCAAATCTGAGGAAGGACATTATAGCCATAGAGGGAGTGCAGAGAAGGTTCACCAGACTGATTCCTGGGATGTCAGGACTTTCATATGAAGAAAGACTGGATAGACTTGGCTTATACTCGCTAGAATTTAGGAGATTGAGAGGGGATCTTATAGAAACGTACAAAATTCTTATGGGGTTGGACAGGCTAGATGCAGGAAGATTGTTCCCAATGTTGGGGAAGTCCAGGACAAGGGGTCACAGCTTAAGGATAAGGGGGAAATCCTTTAAGACCGAGATGAGGAAAAACTTTTTCACACAGAGAGTGGTGAATCTCTGGAACTCTCTGCCACAGAGGGTAGTTGAGGCCAGTTCATTGGCTATATTTAAGAGGGAGTTAGATGTGGCCCTTGTGGCTAAAGGGATCAGGGGGTATGGAGAGAAGGCAGGTACGGGATACTGAGTTGGATGATCAGCCATGATCATATTGAATGGCGGTGCAGGCTCGAAGGGCCGAATGGCCTACTCCTGCACCTATTTTCTATGTATCTATGTATCTATGAATGGGTGATAGACAATAGACAATAGGTGCAGGAGTAGGCCATTTGGCCATTCAATATGTCCGAAGAAGGGTCTCGACCTGAAACGTCACCCATTCCTTCCCTCCAGAGATGCTGTCTGTCCAGCTGAGTTACTCCATCATTTTATGTCTATCTTCGGTGTAAACCAGCATCTGTAGTTCCTTCCTACACATCAGAATTCTCACGTTGGATCCAACTGTGAGCTTGTTGGAAAACTGAGTAGCAGGGTGTTAGTTAAGGCATTTTGCAACATATAAAATTCTTAGAGGATTGGACAGGGTAGATGCAGGAAAAAATTTCCCGATGTTGGGGGAGTCCAGAACCAGGGGTCACCGTTTAAGAATAAGGGGTAGGCCATTTAGGACAGAGATGAGGAAAAACTTTTTCTCCCAGAAATTTGTGAATCTGTGGAATTCTCTGCCACAGAAGGCAGTGGAGGCCAATTCACTGGATTATTTCAAGAGAGCGTTACTGTAGATATAGCTCTTAGCACCAAAGGAATCAAGGGATATGGTGAAAAAGCAGGAACAGGGTACCGATTCTGGATGATCAGCCATGATCATATTGAATGGCGGTGCTGGCTCGAAGGGCCGAATGGCCTTCTCTGCACCTATTTTATATGTTCTATGTTCTATGTATGTCTGTATGTGTGTCCCCTACGAACCATTGCCACATATGGAGGCACAAAGAGAAAAAAAAACTTCCATATGCAAATGGAAAAACCAAATGAAGTTGAAGGCATCATGGTGGTGCAGCGGTAGAGTTGCTGCCTTAAGGCCCTGTCCCACTTTCCCGAGTTACTCACGAACTCTTCCGAGTATTCCCCTTGATTCGAACCCGGAGAATTACGGTAATAGCCGTTCGTAGGTACTCGGGCTATTTTTATAACTCGTGGACATTTTTTAACATGTTGGAAAAAACATCCCGACTTACCTGATGCCCCGGGTTCCTACGGCTGGCATTACGAGCCGCTATGAAACATCTACGGGCTCCTACGAGTTCGCTACCGACATTCCCCGACATTCCCCGAGTTTGAATCAAGGAAAACTCGGGAGAGTTCGTGAGTAACTCGGGAAAGTGGGACAGGGCCTTTACAGCGCTTGCAGCGCCAGAGACTCGGGTTCGATCCCAACTACGGGTGCTGTCTGTATAGAGTTTGTACGTTCTCCCTGTGACCGCTTCGGTTTCCTCCCACACTCCAAAGAAGTACAGGTTTGTAGGTTAATTGGCTTGGGTTTGTATACTTGGTATAAGTGTATTTTGGCCCTAGTGTATGTCGGCTTGTGTTAATGTGCGGGCTAAGCTGGTCAGTGCAGACTCGGTGGGCCGAAGGGCCTGTTTCCGCGCTGTATCTCTAAACTAAACTAAAACTAAATGAAGGATTAGCAAGATCATACGGAAAAGGCTTGGGATTTGAGGCTGAACAAGACTGCTCTTTCCAAGCGACAGCTCTCTCACTGTTGATCAAATGACTGGGTAATATTAGAATCATCAAGCCAGGTTATGTTAAAAGCTGACAAGGAAATCAAGTTAGTATTGGCTTTGTTAAATGACAGTGTAAAGGAAGGATAATATTAGTTTAGGTATTAGTTTAATATTGGCATGAGATCAGAAATATAGTAAAAATCTTTGTTTTGTATGCTGTTCAGGCAGATCATAACATACATGGTATCCTACGTCTGAAAAAGGGTCTCGACCAGAAACGTCACCCACTCCTTCTCACCAGAGATGCTGCCTGTCCCGCTGAGTTACTCCAGCTTTTTGCGTCTATCCTACATGAGTACAACAGATGCCACCTAAGATAAAACAAGCAGGGCGCAATATATAATGTGTAGGAAGGAACTGCAGATGCTGGTTTACAACGAAGATAGACACAAAATGCTGGAGTAACTCACTGGGACAGGCAGCATCTCTGGAGAGAAGGAATGAGTGACGTTTCAGGTCAAGACTCTTACAGCAATTGAGAAAGTGCAGATAATATAGTGCGTGCCAAACCAATTTCCATAGATGCATTATAGAAAGCATCCCATCAGGATGCATCTTAGCTTGGTATATAGCAACTGCCCTGCCAAAGATCATGAGGAACTGCAGAGAATTGTGGATGCAGCCCAGTCCAGCATGCAACCTCCAGCCTTCAGCCTCAGGAAAGCAGCCAATATAATCAAAGACCACACACCTCTTCTCCCCTCTTCTGTGGGACTGTAGTTACAAAAGCTTGAAAGTACACACCACTACATTCAAGAACGGCTTCTTCCCTGCTGTCATCTCTGGACCTCTCCTATGCTAAGGGTGCATTCCTGATCTACCTTATTCTAAGATATAATTCTATCTCTGGTATGCTCAGTCATAGCTTTGGACAGAAAATTCAAGTGTGTCTGATATCTAGGGTTGCCAACTGTCCCGTATTAGCCGGGACATCCCATATATTGGGCTAAATTGGTTTGTCCCGTACGGTACCGCCCTTGTCCCGTATTTGACTGCTACTACTCGGGTCGAGGGGACTGTCGGGTCGGAGCGCCGAGTCTGGCCCCACCTCATCCTTCCCGACGTAGTGCAGCCCATGCAGTGCAGCAGCAACGCCTCAATCGTGGCCCCGTCAGTTGGCAGCCCGGCCAGCTGTCCGACCTTCGGACCTTCGCTTACCGCCGACACCACCACCCCTCCTTCTCATGGCTGATCATCGGTACATGAGTTGTATGGGGTGCTGAATTTTGCGCACGACGTCGCGCTCCCAGGCCAAAATACCTCAGCTGGCCCGCCGGCTGGGCTTTGTGTGCAGTCCAGCACCCGGGGCCAACTCATCATTCACCCAGCCACGGCCGAGTTGGTCAACAAATTGCCGTCGGGAATTTGTCCCTTATTTTGACCTTTTGTCCCTTATTTGGGAGTGAGAAAGTTGGCAACCCTACTGATATCCTTCAATTTGTTTCCCTGCTCTTTTGCTTTGTGCTACACTATTAAGGAAACTAGATTTTATTAAGCTGACTTTCATAAATGTGCAACAATGTGCAAGAATGATGGGGGAGACAGAATGCAACAACTAAAGGCCACACTACCTGTCTCTGCCGAGCCAGAGTCAGTAACCTATATTTCCATGCAGTATACAGTATAAAAACAAGTGACATATACTGTGTATGACATCTATGTCTCACAGAGTGGTGGGAGAGTGGAATGAATAACATGTTCATCATTTAGCAGTTCTCCATCTATCTTAAACGCTTATTAAATTCCAAGCACAGAAACAAGTTACAAACAATACATACATTTCAAATTAGTAATATGGATGTTAAGAATATTTTCACAAGTAGAAAAATGTAACAGACAAAAACAGGGTGTCACGGTGTCGCAGCGGTAGAGTTGCTCCCTTACAGCGCCAGAGACCCGGGTTCGATTCTGACTATGAGTGCTGGCTGTAAGAGAGTTTGTATGTTCTCCCCGTGACCGCATGGGTTTTCTCTGGGAGCTCCATTTAACTACATCTGTATCTCTAACTACATCTGGATCCAGAATTATGGACCATTGATCCAGGGACATAACTTTGAGTATCACAATGGTGTTAGGGGACTGTAAAATCAGGTAGTTCAATATATCTGGTTAGAAAGTAAAGATGTATAATTTAAATGAAAATGAAATGAAATGAAAAAAAATGAAATGCCTTTTATTTGTCGTTGTAAGCACTGCGCATACAACAAAATTGTTATTGCCACTCCATTGGTGCATAATATACAAACATAAAAACACAATTTAAAAACAATGTTAAAAACTAGGTATCAAGATAAGTAAATAATTGCACATGGTGATAATAAAGAGCAAGGTGGGTAGCAGCATGGAAGAGTGCAGCATGAATAATACTCAGTGGTTTTTCATATTGAGTGTGAAGATTGCTTTGGGGAAGAAACTGTCTCCGAGTCTGGAGGTGCGTGTTTTGGCTGACCTGTAACGCCTGCCAGAGGGCAACAGTACAAAAAGGTGGTGACCGGGATGTGTGGAGTGTTTGATGATTTTAGCCGCTCTGCTGAGGTAGCGTGAGGTGGCAATATCCTCCAGAGAGGGCAGTGGGCAGCCGGTGATTCTGCTGTTTTTACCACTCTCTGGAGCGCTTTCCTATCTGCAACAGAGCAGCCTGCATATCACACTGACATGCAATATGTCAGTAGACTCTCAATGGTTGCCTGGTAGAAGGCCACCACCAGCTTCTTCTTGGTGTTGTGCCTCCTGAGCACTCTCAGGAAGTGGAGTCGCTGATGTGCTCTCTTGACGGTTGCAGTGGTGTTGGCCGACCAGCAGAGGTCCTCGGATATGAGGGCTCCTAGGAATTTGAAAGTCTGCCCCCTTTCCACACATGCCCCATTTATGCAGAGTGGGGCCGGGTCTGCGTCCCGTTTCCTCCTGAAGTCCAGTATTAGCTCCTTTGTCTTTGTGGTGTTCAGTGTCAGGTTATTTACTCTGACAGTCGCTGTATCTCGTCCCTGTATGCTGACTCGTTCCCCCCTGAGATGAGCCCGACGACAGTTCTGTCGTCAGCAAATTTAATAATCGTGTTGGAAGGGTGGGCAGGTGTACAGTCATAGGTGTATAAGGAGTAGAGGAGGGGACTCAGCACACAGCCTTGAGGTGCGCCAGTGCTTAGTGTGATGGAGGAGGAGATGTGGGGGCTGGTTTTAACTCTCTGTGAGAAAGTTTTTGATCCATGTGCAGATGGGGGAGGAGAGGCCAAGGTCAAGCAGTTTGCTGATTAAAATGTCTGGAATGATAGTATTGAATGCTGAGGAATAATCAATGAATAGCATCCTCACGTAGCTTTCCCGGAAGTAGTACAACATTTACAGGATCATTCCAAACCTAAATCGTCAGTAAGGAAGGCTAATCGCATTTATACAAACAATTAATCTACTTGATCATTGTAAAAAATACCTATCTGATGCACTAAATACTCCAGGAAAGAAGATCTGTCACCCTGAAGATAGACACTGTAAAGAGCTGGAGTAACTCAGTGTCACAGGCAGCATCTCTGGGGAGAAGGAATGGGTGATGTTTCGGGTTGAGACCCTTCTTCAGACTGAGAGTCAGGGAAGAGGGAGACTAGAGATATGGAAGGGTAAGGCGTGAAACGACAGATCAAAGCAGACGGTGATCAAGGAAATGTAGAATGGTTCATTGTTGGCTGAGGGGAATGGGGCAACAAGGCATACAATCAGTAACATTAATCAGCAGGTCAGTGATTCACTCATCCCTTCCCACCCAAACCACCCATTTCCCAGTTAGTTTCCCCTGCAACCACCGTTGCGTTTGTATGTTCTCCCCGTGACCCATGATACGATACGATAGAACTTTATTTATCCCAGGAGGGAAATTGATCTACCAACAGTCATAAAACACAAAATACATGAAACATGAAATTAAAGTGACGAGTGGAAAGGATTGGGGATGTGTAAAGATTTGGGGAGGGTGGGGGGGGGGGTGGGGGAGTCAGTCTACCCCATGAAAGAAGGGGGAGGAGTTGTACAGTTTGATAGCCACAGGGAAGAAGGATCTCCTGTTGCGTTATGTCCTGCATCTTGGTGGAACTAGTCTGTTGATGAAGGTGCTCCTCAGGTTGCCCAGTGTGGCATGAGGGGGTGAGCTGTATTGTCCAAGATGCTCCGCAGTTTGAGGAGCATCCTCCCCTCCAAGACCACCTCCCATGAATCCAACTCCAACTCCGCCCCCAGGAGTTGGATTCATGGGAGGTGGTCTGATGAGTTTGTTTATCCTGTTGGCGTCTGCGGCCTTCACCCTGCTGCCCCAGCATATGGCAGTGAAGAAGTTGGCTCTGGCTACCACCAATTGATAGAACATCTGCAGACTTTGAAGGGGTGGAGCCTTCTCAAAAAGTACAGGCGGCTCTGTCCCTTCTTGTACAGGACCTCAGCGTTCCTGGACCAGTCCAGTTTACTGTCCAGGTACACTCCAAGGTATTTGTACTTCCTGGTAAACTGCACATCCACGCCATGGATGGAGACAGGAGACAGGGGTGTTCCATTCCTCCTGAAGTCCACCACTAACTCCTTAGTCTTGTCAGTGTTGAGCTGCAGGTGATTCAGCCCACACCACTCAACAAAGTCACGGACTACACCTCTGTATTCAGCTTCCCTCCGCTCACTGATGCAGCCCACAATTGCAGAGTCATCTGAAAACCTCTGCAGGTGGCAGGAGTCCGAGTTATATCTGTAGATGGTAAACAGGAAGGGAGAGAGGACCGTCCCTTGTGAGTCCCCTGTGCTGCTCACCACCATGTCCGAGACACAGTTCTGGAGCCTGACATCTCGGGACTCAAATAGAGAATGCTATTAGACAGTGTGTGAGGCAGGAGGCAGAGAAGGAAAGCACTCAGACCCAACATGTAGGGGGGAAAGAAGAAAACAATAATAAACAGAGAATAAGAGGTGGTGGGGTTCTTAAATGGGTGAGCAGAGAAACAGAGGGGTGTAAAATGCGGACGGAAGCAATAGGTAGGAAGGTGAAAAGTAAAAGTGGCAGGCAGACAAATCCAGGGCAAAAATCAAAAAGGGCCACTTTTCAACATAATTGTATAAGGGGTAAGAGCGTTGTAAAAACAAGCCTGAAGGCTTTGTGTCTCAATGCAAGGAGCATTCGTAATAAGGTGGATGAGTTGAACGTGCAGATAGCAATTAATGATTATGATATAGTTGGGATCACGGAGACATGGCTCCAGGGTGACCAAGGCTGGGAGCTGAACATCCAGGGATATTCAATATCCAGGAGGGATAGAGAGAAAGGAAAAGGAGGTGGGGTAGCGTTGCTGATTAGAGAGGAGATTAACGCAGTGGAAAGGAAGGACATTAGCTTGGAGGATGTGGAATTGGTATGGGTAGAGCTGCGAAACACTAAGGGGCAGAAAACACTGGTGGGTGTTGTGTACAGGCCACCTAGCAGTAGTAGTGAAGTTGGGGATGGCATCAAACAGGAAATTAGAAATGCATGCAACAAAGGCAAAACAGTTATAATGGGTGACTTCAATCTACATATAGATTGGGTGAATCAAATTGGCAGGGGTGCTGAGGAAGAGGATTTCTTGGAATGTATGTGGGATAGTTATCTAAACCAACATGTAGAGGAACCAACGAGAGAGCAGGCTATTCTAGACTGGGTATTGAGTAATGAGGAAGGGTTAGTTAGCCGTCTTGTTGTGCGTGCCCCCTTGGGCAAGAGTGACCATAATATGGTTGAGTTCTTCATTAGGATGGAGAGTGACATTGTTAATTCAGAAACAACGGTTCTGAACTTAAAGAAAGGTAACTTTGAGGGTATGAGACGTGAATTGGCCAAGATTGACTGGCAATTAGTTCTAAAAGGGTTGACGGTGGATATGCAATGGAAGGCATTTAAAGACTGCATGGATGAACTACAAAAATTGTTCATCCCAGTTTGGCAAAAGAATAAATCAGGGAAGGTAGTGCATCCGTGGATAACAAGGGAAATCAGGGATAGTATCAAAGCAAAAGATGATGCGTACAAATTAGCCAGAAAAAGCAGCATACCAGAGGACTGGGAGAAATTCAGAGACCAGCAGAGGAGGACAAAGGGCTTAATTAGGAAAGGGAAAATAGATTATGAAAGGAAACTGGCAGGGAACATAAAAACTGACTGCAAAAGTTTTTATATGTGAACAGAAAGAGATTAGTTAAAACAAATTTAGGTCCCTTGCAGTCAGAAACAGGTGAATTGATCATGGGGAACAAGGATATGGCGGACCAATTGAATAACTACTTTGGTTCCGTCTTCACTAAGGAAGTCATAAATAATCTGCCGGAAATAGCAGGGGGCCGCGGGTCAAAGGAGATGGAGGAACTGAGTGAAATCCAGGTTAGTCGGGAAGTGGTGTTGGGTAAATTGAATGGATTAAAGGCCGATAAATCACCGGGGCCAGATAGGCTGCATCCCAGAGTACTTAAGGAAGTAGCTCCAGAAATAGTGGATGCATTAGTGATAATTTTTCAAAACTCTTTAGATTCTGGAGTAGTTCCTGAGGATTGGAGGGTAGCAAACGTAACCCCACTTTTTAAGAAGGGAGGGAGAGAGAAAACGGGGAATTACAGACCAGTTAGTCTAACATCGGTAGTGGGGAAACTGCTAGAGTCACTTATTAAAGATGGGATAGCAGCACATTTGGAAAGTGGTGAAATCATTGGACAAAGTCAGCATGGATTTACGAAAGGTAAATCATGTCTGACGAATCTTATAGAATTTTTCGAGGATGTAACTAGTAGAGTGGATAGGGGAGAACCAGTGGATGTGTTGTATCTGGACTTTCAGAAGGCTTTCGACAAGGTACCACATAAGAGATTAGTATACAAACTTAAAGCACACGGTATTGGGGGTTCAGTATTGATGTGGATAGAGAACTGGCTGGCAAACAGGAAGCAAAGAGTAGGAGTAAACGGGTCCTTTTCAGAATGGCAGGCAGTGACTAGTGGGGTACCGCAAGGCTCAGTGCTGGGACCCCAGCTATTTACAATTTATATTAATGAACTGGATGAGGGAATTGAAGGCAACATCTCCAAGTTTGCGGATGACACTAAGCTGGGGGGCAGTGTTAGCTGTGAGGAGGATGCTAGGAGACTGCAAGGTGACTTGGATAGGCTGGGTGAGTGGGCAAATGTTTGGCAGACGCAGTATAATGTGGATAAATGTGAGGTTATCCACTTTGGTGGCAAAAACAGGAAAGCAGACTATTATCTAAATGGTGGCTGATTAGGAAAAGGGGAGATGCAGCGAGACCTGGGTGTCATGGTACACCAGTCATTGAAAGTAGGCATGCAGGTGCAGCAGGCAGTGAAGAAAGCGAATGGTATGTTAGCTTTCATAGCAAAAGGATTTGAGTATAGGAGCAGGGAGGTTCTACTGCAGTTGTACAGGGTCTTGGTGAGACCACACCTGGAGTATTGCGTACAGTTTTGGTCTCCAAATCTGAGGAAGGACATTATAGCCATAGAGGGAGTGCCGAGAATGTTCACCAGACTGATTCCTGGGATGTCAGGACTTTCATATGAAGAAAGACTGGATAGACTTGGCTTATACTCACTAGAATTTAGGAGATTGAGAGGGGATCTTATAGAAACGTACAAAATTCTTATGGGGTTGGACAGGCTAGATGCAGGAAGATGGTTCCCGATGTTGGGGACGTCCAGGACAAGGGGTCACAGCTTAAGGATAAGGGGGAAATCCTTTAAGACCGAGATGAGAAAAAAAATTTCACAGAGAGATTGGTGAATCTCTGGAACTCTCTGCCACAGAGGGTAGTTGAGGCCAGTTCATTGGCTATATTTAAGAGGGAGTTAGATGTGGCCCTTGTGGCTAAAGGGATCAGGGGGTATGGAGAGAAGGCAGGTACAGGATACTGAGTTGGATGATCAGCCATGATCATATTGAATGGCGGTGCAGGCTCGAAGGGCCGAATGGCCTACTCCTGCACATATTTTCTATGTATCTATGTATCTATGTATCCAGTCAGGTAGTTGGTGATCCAGGACACCAATGGAGCATCCACCCGCATCCTTGTCCGTTTGCTCCCAAGTAGTGCAGGCTGGATGGTGTTAAAAGCACTGGAGAATGTTGAGACCTGAATAAGTTTTCTCCAGCTGCTCTGGTTTCCTCCCACACTCCAAAGACATTCAGGTTTGTAGGTTAATTGGCTTAGTAAAATTGTTAATTTTCCCTAGTGTGTGTAGGCTAGTGTTAGTGTGCGGGGATCGTTGGTCGGCACAGACTCGGTGGGCTGAAGGGCCTGTTTCCACACTGTATCTCCAATCTAAACTAAACTAAAATGCTATATCCGTTGTTCTCGGTATAAATCAGCGAGACCAAGTGCAGACTGAGCAATCGTTTTGTTGAACACTTCTTCTCAGTCTGCTTTGGCCTACGAGATCTCCCGGTTGCCAAACACTTTAACTCCCCCTCCCATTCCCACACTGACCTTTCTGTCCTGGGCCTCGTCCACTGTCAGAGTGAGGCCACACACAAATTGGAGGAACAGCACCTCATATTTCGCTTGGGCAGCTTACACCCCAGCGGTATGAACATTGATTTCTCTAATTTTGATTAACCCCTGCAAATCCTCTCTCCCCCGTCCCCCACCCTAGTTGTCCTACCAGTTCCACTGTTTGCATCCCTGTTTCCCTTTGTTATCACCTCTTCCCCTGCCAACAATTGGACATTAAGGGCTCCACACTTCCGAGGTCATCTATTGCCGGCCCTTATTTTGTTTAGTTTACTGTTTGGAGGTACAGCACGGAAACAGGCCCTTCGGCCCACCAAGTCCACACCGACCAGCGATCCTCGCACACTTACGCCATCCCACTCACACTGGGGACAATTTTACACATACCAAGCCAATTAACCGACAAACCTGTACGTGTTTGGAGTGTGGAAGGAAACTGGAGATCTCGAACAAAACCCGCGCAGGTCACAGTGAGAACGTACAAACTCTGTACAGACAAGCTCCCTGGATCAAACCCGGGTCTCTGGCGCTGTAAGGCAGCAACTCTACCCTCAACTCCAGTTCCCCCCTTTCACCCCACCCCCATCCCCACTCTACCTTCAGTCTGCAGAAGGGTTTCGATCCAAAATGTCACCTGTTTCTTTTCTCCAGAGATGCTGCCTGACCCGCTGAGTTGCTCCAGCACTTTGTGTCTATCTTCGGTATAAACCAGCATCTGGAGTTCCTTCCTAAGCATTTTGATCCCTTGAAGACATTGTTTTGACACTGGAACCATGCGCTATATTAGAGTGTGTACCATATGCTTGAGGCAGAATCATAGAAAATGTCATCCAAGTCATTAACATTTAGAATCTCACATTCGATCTTGTTTGCAAATCTGCAACATCTATGGAAATCACATCAAGGAATGCTGAAGTAAAAACATTAAGTGCATAATAGAAATACGATGACAGTTTGCAGTCATAGCACAGTAGTTTAGTTGTTTAGTTTAGAGATACAGCGTGGTAACTGGCCCTCCAGACCACCGAGTCCGCACCGACCAGCGATCCACACATATTAACACTATCCTACACATACTAGGGACAATTTATACTTATACCAAGTCAATTAAACTACTAACTTGTACATCTCTGGACTGTGGGAGGAAACCAAAGATCTTGGAGAAATCCCATGGGATCACTGGGATTACGTACAGTACAAACTCCGTACAGACAGCACCCGTAGTCAGGATCGAACCTGGGTCTCTGGCGCTGTAAGGCAGCAACTCTACCGCTGCGCCACCGTGCCGCCCGAATAGCAAAGCCTCACATTCGCAAGCAGAATCTGAAGCACTTGAATAGTGACAGAGGAACCAAACGGTATCCTCCAAACATCCGTCAATTCAAAGACATTACGCTATTCACAGCTAAAGTCAAGATAATGAACTAAAGCTATTCCAGAAGAGTGACTGCTTCACTGAAGGTAAGTTTTCATAGTAAGAAACGTGGAGAGGAAGTCTATACAGTATTGAAGTAAATCAGAATACAATTGCACTAAGATAGGCACAACATGCAGGAGTAACAGTGGGTTAAAAGCAGGTATACACCAGTATCTGTACTTCCTTGTTATTTCACCTTTTTTTTAATTTTCAGTGAGTTAAATGTGTTGTTTTGGAGGTCTAGTCTTTTTATGTGGGATTGGTGGGGAGAGGGAAATTGCGTTTCTCAGTCCCTACCTGGTCGGAGATGCATCTTTCCTCCGAGCCACATCTTCGCCCCTTCCTCGCGGCCTACCACCTGGACTGGAGCGGCGTTTCCTGCCAGGACCGGCCAGAATCTTCAGCTTCGGCGACGGCACAGCGCTGAAGCATCATCGCGGAGCGGGCGATGCCTTACCGAGGGGCAGCCGTGTGGTAAGACCGCCGACTCCAACATCGCGGAGCTGTCTTTGCTGAGCGTCCAGCCGCGGGCGGCGCTGACTTTGAACACCGCGGAGCCTGGGATCTTTTGCCGAGATCGCCAGTGTTGGAGCTCTGACCAGCGCAGCCTGTGGACTTCGGGAGCCGTGGTCTCTGGCAGCAAGCGGCCGTTCCAGACACTCCAAGCCGCTGAAGAGTGTTCTACCGACGCCGGAGCTCCATCATCCGACGAGAGGGCCGGAAACATCGGGCCGCCGTTGCGGCGACTGCGGAGGCCTCAAATAGGCCCCGACCACGGGGTGAACAAGAGAAAGAGGACTGGACTCTGCTGCCTTCCCTCACAGTGGGAACCATTGTGGGGGGATATTTTTATGTTTTATGTTAAATTCTTCTTTAATGTTGTGTTTTATTTTTATTGGTGTGCTGCAAATGGCAACTCAAATTTCACTACACCAATGGGTGTACGCGACAATAAATGTCCTTTGTCCTTTGTCCTACGTAGAATTGCACTAAATTGGGCCAGATTTTGAATGGAGAATAGAAGAAAAACCCTAGAGAAATAAGGATTCAGGCTTTGGAACTTAGCATTTTAAACATCATGGCAGAATGTGTGTGTTAACAACAGTCGACAAATCTGATCTATGGAAATGGAATATTAGAAATATAGAGTCAATATGTAGTGATTTTATTGAAATGGAACTGCATGTTCATCGCCTAATTCCTGAAAAAGATGATAGGAAAGCATTTCAAAGTTGAGGGCCGTGTATTTACCAGAAGCTGATGCACTGGAGATTGTAGAAAGAGCAATATTCTACAGTTTGAGTAAAAAAGTGGTGGCCTACTCAACTTAGGAGGAGGATACAATGCCAACAACACTTAAAGAAAGTTCTCAGTAAACTGGCAGAAAGTTTAAATCTGTAAATAATGTGTTTGTGTTAATCATTATTTCTTTTACAAAGAGATTAATCTCTGCGGTGGATGTAACGGCACAAAATATATATATATATATATATATATATATATATATATATATATATATATATATATATATACAGTATATATATATATATATGATGTGTTGAGACATTGCAAGTGTTGGAAAGAAGGCAGCAAATTAGCTTCACCCATTTTAGCAATTCTCCACGTTGCTTCATGATTCATTATATGCTTGGTGGGGTGGGAGATTGCAGCCTTCACGTAGTCCGCCCTGTTTCAACGAATGCAATCAACCTGGCGTACACAATCAAATAAGATCAAATAGAACAAGTTGTCCTGCAACTTTAGGCTATGCACGCCATACGCAAGAAGAAGAAGATATTCTTGGTGCTACAGTACATGCAATCAGAATAATAACGCAGCTTTACATTTATTCCTCCCCATTCTTTTCTTCCTCTTCTCTCTCCCTTTCCCCCTTCCATCTGTCTGCAATTACAGATAGACACAAAAAGCTGGAGTAACTCAGCGGGACAGGCAGCATCTCTGGAAAGAAGGAATGGGTGACGTTTCGGGTCGAGACCCTTCTTCAGACAGTCTATCTTCGGTTTAAACCAGCATCTGCAGTTCCTTCCTACACATTTTGTCTGCAATCACATATTGTTTTATGAATGGTGTGGATTCATACCATAATGTTAAAGCTTGCTACAGCATGAAAATAAATTCAAAGATAGTTGCCAACAATTCGACTTGGTTTGGACACGGAATCAATGTGTTGTTAACAAGAGCATCATCTCAATGCTTGGCAAGTGCAGCGTTTCCGTGGATAGAATTACTGATCTGCTGTATTTGTAACATTCAGATCAGGCAAGCCAAAATTAACGTGCATGGATTTTGATTCCTGGAGGATCATCGCAAAATTAATATGTTAATTTGTTAAATGACCTAGCTATTCATTTTGAAGCTGCTGAACCACATGGGGTTCTAGGTTATTTTTCTCAAGCTTCATCTGTGTTTTAAAATGCAAAATTTGACCCACGTAATTAAAGCAGCTACAGAACAGGATAGCAATGCACAGCAGGTGAAATAGCATCTGTGCAGAGATAAAATGCTAGTCATTGATGAAACAGATGTAACAGATCTAAGAATCTTCCCAGTCCTAAAATCTCCAAACAAATAGTTTCCAAAAGGATTATTTGTAGAAAATATCGACTGTATTTTTCTTTATGTGCAATTTGTGTAGTACATAGAACAGTACAGCATTGGAACGGGCCCTTTGGCCACTACGTTTGTGCCGAAACATGATTTAAAGTTAAACCAAGTTAAACTGGTTTCATAATCTGTTTTCATAAACTGGTCCATAATCCATATCGCTCTATTTCCTGCACTTCCATGTGCCTACGTAAAGCCTCTGAAACGCCACCTCCATTGTATCTGTCTCCTCCACCACCGCTGGCATCATGAAAACCAGAACGTTATCACGCTGCCAGAGGGATGTGGGTGTCTCATTGGTGCTGGGGTTTTTCAAACGTAACTTTCCTTTCCCTTTGCCTCAAAACTTGGTCCTGCAAAATAACTCAGTTGCTAACGGAATCAGGGGATATGGAGAAAAAAGCAGGAACGGGGTACTGATTTTGGATGATCAGCCATGATCATATTGAATGGCAGTGCTGGTTCGAAGGGCCGAATGTCCTACTCCTGCACCTATTTTCTTTGTTTCTATGTTCTAATGTCATATCCTTGGGCTGATCTGACATGGGACAGGATCTGGGTGGCAGAATGCTGAGAATTCCATACAAGGCAGTGAAAAAGATTAGTCTAAGAGTACAACAGGATCTTGATCAGCTGGGCTAATGAGCCAAGGGATGGAAAATGGTGTTTAATTCAAATAAGATGTTGCCTTATGGTAATACAAACCAGGTCAGACTTACGCAGTAAACAGTAGGTCCCTGGGGAGTGTTGTTCAACAGAGACCTGGAGGTGCAGTTATAAAGTGCTATGAAAGTGGCGACATGGTGGTGAAGAATGTATTTGGTACGTGGACCTTCATCAGTCACTGTATTGAGTACAGAGATGGGACATCATGTTACAGCTGGACAAGATATTGTAAAGCCATTTTTCGAATACTATGTAGAGTTCTGGTCCCCTGCTACAGGAAGGATGTCATTAAAATGGAAAGGGTTCAAAAAAGATTTACAAGGATGCTATCAGGTGTGGAAGGTTTGATTTATTAGGAGAGGTTGGATAGCCTGGTTCTTCTTTACCTCGTGTGTGAGAGGCTGAGGGGAGACCTTATAGATCAGGGGTTGGCAACCTTGTTCTGCATAGGGGCCGGGACGCATGTCTGTGAGCGGATGGCGGGCCACATCTATCACATGGATCCTGCCCCCATCCCGCCCTGGATGGCAGGCATCATATCACGTGTTCACATAGATCCCGCCCCTTCGAAGATGTCTCCCGGAGCACTGCTCCCTAGTTACGGGCGCTCACGAACATGGCGTACCTACGGACCGTTGCCTTGGCTCTGTCCTGAAGCCGGTGGCTCAAATACTCACAC
Source organism: Malacoraja senta (assembly GCA_038087875.1). Classification (NCBI taxonomy): domain Eukaryota; kingdom Metazoa; phylum Chordata; class Chondrichthyes; order Rajiformes; family Rajidae; genus Malacoraja; species Malacoraja senta. The sequence continues at coordinate 21,731 of JAXLNO010001901.1, read as the reverse complement.
TCGCTCATCCCCGGCCTATTGACAACCCCGATCCCGACAGTGAAGCCCAGACACAGAAGGTGCGCAACCATGCCGGCGGCTTTGCACAGGATGCGGTACAGCCAGAGATCAGCGCTTGGCTGCACTTGGCGCTGCTTGGCGGCGCTTGACGCTGCTTGGCGGCACTGCCATTGCGGATAAAAATACGCCTGCGGGCCAGATGATTTCGGGTTACGGGCCGCTTTCGGCCCGGGGGTCGTAGGTTGCCGATCCCTAATATAGATGTTCAAAAAACCATGAGGGGCTAAAATGAATAGCCACAGTCTTCACCCTAAGGTAAAGGGGTCCAAAACTAGATGGCATATGTTTAAGGTGAGAGGGCAATGCTTTAAAAAGGGACCTCAGGGACAACATTTTCACAAAGAGGGCGGCACATATGATATGAGGTGTCAGAGAAAGTGTTAGAGCAGGAAGTGTAGAGGTGGGTACAATTGCATTTAAAAGACACTTAGACAGAGACATGGATATCAAAGGTTTTGAAGGATATGAGGCAAAAGGAACTAGCTTGGTTGGCAACTTGGCCAGCATGGATGAGTTGGGCCAAAGGAACTGTTTCCCTGTTCCATGGCTCTATTTGGGTAGGTGGGGTGTGGGAAATAAAATCTATGCAAAATGAAAATGCAGCCAAAAGTGGGAATTTTACTTCGAAGTCACGTGAGTGACTATGTGAAGCCCGCCAGCCCGCATGCGCGTCAATACGTCTAACGCATGGCGCACGACTGGCTGGGAGGAGCGTCGCTCCTCCAGCAGTAAGTTTAAAACCTCGCAGGTAAGTTTCAAACTTATTCTGAGGTCGTGTTTTCTGTTGGAAATCTTGTCTTTACAGTGTTTGCTGATGGATGATGGATAGGTCCAGGGCGAAAACCAGATGGGCCGCGGGGAAACCGGCTACGGAGGACCGCGGGAGGGCGGGTAGCCGGTGGCCGTCGGTTTCGCCGTCAGAGTCGCTGACATTGCAGTCAGCAACTTCAAACATGGTGCTTGCTCAAAGCACATTGGCAACCCCGAAAGGGGGCAAAGCCAAACGCAAGTCTGAGAGGCCTGTGTACTCAGACGAGTCAGGCCAGGAGGATTCTCCTCTTACAACCACGGATAACGTCTTTGGGCGTTTATCCCGGATGGAGCACCTCATGGAGAGGATGCTCCATCATAATATGCTCCGTGATATGGAGACATATCAGCGCAAGTCTCCTTTCGAGCCTGCGGCAGCGCCTGGTCCAGGGCTGCTTAATGCCTTCCACTCTGAGGAGGGGAGTGTCAGGGGTTAGTATATGACTGATTCCGAATTCGGAGGTATGTCGGTGGAACATACTGGGATGCATGAGATGCGGGAGGCTCAACAAGAATTGCCTGTCATGGCGTCGAGATTTGCAATACCCTCGCAAACAAGGGAGCCGCATCAAGAAGAGCTGGCTTCCAGCATCAACTACCTCACGACACATCAGTTACAAGAACAGGTTATGGTTGAAACGGCTGCGAAATACCATACGCCTGTAAATTGTGCATCCCTAAAAGTGCCAGCAGTCAACAGTTCTATCTGGGGATACATTGGAGGGGGCATCAAGGCCCAGGAAATGAAGCTCCAACGAATTTAAAAATTACTGGCTTCAGGCATCACGGCGTTTGCCAGATCTGTGGATGGCGGGCCATTATCGGACGTCCAGCAGGAAGCCCTGGCGTTAATGTGCAATGCACACTTCGAAATGAACTGCTTCCGAAAGAACGCCATCAGGCCTGCCTTAAATCCAAAATTTGCAGGCCTATGTAAGTCCAGCAATGTCCAGCCGCCTAATCTTCTGTTCGGGGAAGACCTACCCAAACAAGTAAAAGACCTGGATGAGGAAGCCAAGGCTGTCGGGTTAATCAAAGCACCCACGACGAGCAAAGCTTCACTGTTTCGGCGACAACACCCCTACGCCTCCATCAGCAATAAGCGGTTCGCTGAAGCTGGTGGCAGCTCGAAAGTTGATTTTTCTGGGCAGAGGTCTTTTTTAGGCCAAGGCATAGGCCAGCCGGCATGGAAAATGCGCAATCCTCGCACCCCAGCAGACCCACCCTCCAAACCTCGAGGACGGAAACAGAACCCATATTAGGGGCCGTTGGGCCTACTATTAGACCATCGGTAACCATGGAGGTAGGTGGGTCTGGTTCTTTCCGGAACATGGGGTGTGTGGACCAGTTACAAGTTGGTGGTAGATTCCACTTGTTTTTGCACAAATGGCAGTGGATAACATCAGATCCGTTTATACTGCACAGTATACAAGGGTTCAAAATTGAATTTCTTCCTAACTCATTGCCACCCACACAACATACACCAAGTCGGGTATTTATTCATTCCAAACAAGAAGGTTTGGATATACAAGCAGAAATTCATACATTACACACAAAAGGGGTAATCGAGAAGTCAAGTCATGAACATAATCGATTTGTCTCCAGTATATTCTCTAGGCAAAAGAAAGATGGAGGATGTCGGATCATCCTTGATTTAACTCACACTTAACTCACATGTGCAGTATAGACATTTAAAAATGGAAAACTTCGTTACTGCCACACAACTGATTTCCAAAGGATGCTTTATGGCATGCATCGATCTCAAAGATGCATACTATTCAGTTCCCATTCACAGAGATCACCAGAGATATTTGAAATTTAGCTGGATGGGGCAACTATGGCAGTTTAAAGCATTGCCTAATGGGTTAACTTCAGCTCCCAGGTTATTTACCAAATTACTAAAGCCGGTGCTTGGGCTGCTCAGAGCTCAAAAACACATTGTTATGGCCTAGCTGGATGATATTATAATTATAGGAAAAACGTTGTATTTGGCTAAATTAGCTGTTTCAGCCACGAAACTCATATTTGAGAAATTGGGGTTTCTCATCCATCCAGTTAAATCCAGGTTGATGCCAACTAGAGTTATTAATTATTTGGGATTTACCATTAACTCTATTAATATGTCTGTGACTCTGCCCTGGGGCAAGAGATTAGAATTAATAGAAGCCTGTAACAACCTTGTTGTTCTGGAGCAACCATCTATTCACCAGGTGGCTAGTGTAATTGGCAAAATAGTAGCTGTTTTTCCAGCCGCACAATTTGGGCCTTTGCATTATCAGAATTTACAGCGTGCAAAGGAACAAACACTCAAGTAGCATTTAGGTCATTTTAACAGACCTATGCTATTACCAGCTGAAGCTATGTCAGAATTACAATGGTGGACGACCAATATTCAGCATTGCTCCAGTAACATTTTGGTCAGTAAACCTTCAGTTATATTACAAACTGATGCTAGTGCTCAAGGATGGGGAGCTACTAATACCATCTCTAGTTGCGATGGCAGATGGGATGTGCATGAGTTACTAATTCTTCAGTTATATGGTATCAACTACCTGGAGATGCTGGGGGGCATTCTATGGGTTAAAGGCTTATTGTGGGAATATGCATAATCTGCATGTTCAACTACAAATTGATAACACTACACATTTGGCGCTGGTGTATGGGAAAAAGCATTTGGATTTCAGCTACCTACTTGCCAGGTAGGTTTAACATGGTGGCGGAAACTAGGTCACATAAATTTAATGACAACACAGAATGGATGTTGGATCACAAAATATTTAACGACATTGTTGCTCGGTATGGAACACCGGATATCGATTTGTTTGCATCAAGGCTCAATCACCAGTTCCCAAAATATGTTGCATGAGAGCCAGACCCAGGGGCAGTGGCGATAGATGCATTCTCGCTACACTGGGGAGGAATGTTCTTTTATGCCTTTCCTCCATTTTGCCTCATCAGTCGGTGCTTGCAAATAATCCAGCAAGATTGCGCTTCAGGCATTTTGGTAGTGCCTGACTGGCCTACGCAACCATGGTTCCCGCTGATGTTGGGAATGATAATAGAACCTTATATGGTTATTTCTAAACACAAAGATTTGCTGATTCATCCCGTGACTCGGGAATCCCACCCTCTGCATTATAGAATCAATTTATTGATTTGCAGAGTTTAAGAAGACCTTTTCTGGGGCTCGGATTGTCAGACCGAACCGTGGACGTGATCACTGCAGCTTGGAGGGATAGCACCAAGAAGCAGTACATTTCCTACATCAAGAGATGGGAAGTGTTTTGTTTAAATTCTAATATAACGTATAATACGGCACGGATAACTGATGTCTTAGAGTTTCTTTCAAAATTGTTCTTTGACGAAAGACTAAGTTATAGTGCCATTAACTGTGCCAAAAGTGCCTTGTCATCATACTTGCTGCTGGGATCGGGACACCACTCTGTCGGGTCTCACCCTCTGATATCCAAATTTATGAAGGGTAGCTTTAACACAAATCCTCCCAGGCCCAGGTACACGGAAGTATGGGACGTTAACATTGTGTTAACATTGCTTCGCCGGTGGGCTACAGCTACATCCTTATCTTTGGTCCGGCTCACATATAAGGTCGTTATGCTCATGGCGCTAGTTTCAGCGCAACGCGTCCAGTCGTTGAATAAGCGACGGCTGGACAGAATGGTTATATCTACCAACGTGACTTCGAAGTAAAATAGAAAGGTTAAACAAGAACTTACCAGTTTGAAGTTTGATCTTTATTTTATGAGAAGTTACGATGAGGGATTACGTGCCCTCCACTCCCAACCCTCTTCTCATAAAGATCATGTGGTAGTTCTAGTTCTCAAATCTTCCTATAATCAGTTCAGCAATTGTTTCTGTGATTTCACACTGCTGCTTTGAAGGTTGACGTGCATGCGGGCTGGCGGGCTTCTTCACGTAATCCCTCATCGTAACTTCTCATAAAATAAAGATCAAACTTCAAACTGGTAAGTTCTCATTTACTCTTTCTATTAAATCACCTAACTGCTAACTGTTAAGACACCCATAAATGAGTACAACACTTCTTTATTCTTCTCCAGCTTAATCCAATGTTTAATTGCATAGCATGCGTTGGGTATGTGAGTGAACATCTAGCCCTATCTCTGGTATTATTCGCCTGTAGATCATTGGAATCAGTTGGTTAATCAATATGCTACCAAACGGGGCATAACAGATCAGGTTGTCAGGAGACACATTGTTTTTAGTTTCAGGATCATTCCAGACTGCTGGTGCCACATTTCACACTGCATTGTTGACAGCTATGAGAAGATTTTCTCTCTCTCTCATTCAATCCACACCAGCAGGAGGTGTGGGCGTAGGCATTTGCCTGTATTGAAGGACCATCTCCACTATTGTGGTCTTGCGCCCAAGCAACTGGAAGCCTGCGCCAGCGACAGAACACTTTGGCGCGCAGCCGTGCGAACAGCAGCCAGCAGCTTTGAGGAGCGCCGCCTAGAGCCACTTACCAAAGCCAGGGGGAGGAGGAAAGCTGCCCAGAACCCACCAGCAATGATCTCCATCTGCCCACACTGTCCTCGAGTGTGCAGTTCACGAATTGGACTTGTCAGAACTCACCAGAATTGAGACTGCACAACCCGCCATCCTCGTTACCGACAGGCCACCACCACCCCAAGTTTATCCAAGAGGCAGGCATTCATTGATGGTACTCAATTCCCTACAGTAATCTATCTGGCAATTTCCTGTCATAGAGCCTGGCTATAGACATTAAGGGTTCTCTGAGCCCCCTACTGGGCAAAGAACAAGCCTCTTACTGACTCGGTTCTTCTGCAGCATATCCAGATTCCTCCAATTTCCTCGGACCATAGCCTAGGTGCGGCATGGTGGCGCAGCGGTAGAGTTGCTGCCTCACAGCTCTTGCAGTGCCAGAGACCCGGGTTTGATCCCAATTACGGGTGCTTTCTGTACGGAGTTTGTACCTTCTCCTCGTGACCCGCGTGGGTTTTCTCCTAGATGTTCGGTTTCTTCCCACACTCCAAAGACGTACAGGTTTGTTGGCCTTCATAACAAGAGGATTTGAGTATAGGAGTAAAGAGGTCCTTCTGCAGTTGTACAGGGCCCTGGTGAGAACACATCTGGAGTATTGTGTGCGGTTTTGGTCTCCTAATTTGAGGAAGGACATCCTTGCTATTGAGAGCGTAGGTTCACGAGGTTAATCCACGGGATGGCGGGACTGTCATATGAGGAAGGATTGGAAAGACTAGGCTTGTATTCACTGGAATTTAGAAGGATGAGGGGGATCTTATAGAAACATATAAAATTATAAAAGGACTGGACAAGCTAGATGCAGGAAAAATGTTCCCAATGTTGGGGGAGTCCAGAACCAGGGGCCACAGTCTTAGAATAAAGGGGAAGCCATTTAAAACTGAGATGAGAAAAAACATTTTCACCCAGAGTTGTGAATTTGTGGAATTCTCTGCCTGAGAAGGTTGTGGAGGCCAATTCACTGGATACATTTAAAAGATAGTTAGATAGGGCTCTAGGGGCTAGCGGAATCAAGGGGTATGGGGAGAAGGCAGGCACGGGTTACTGATTGTGGATGATCAGCCATGATCACAATGAATGGCGGTGCTGGCTTGGAGGGCTGAATGGCCTCCTCCTGCACCTATTTTCTATGTTTCTATGTATATAGGTTAATTGACTTGATAAATGTAAAAATTGGCCCGAGTGTGTGTAGGATAGTGTTAATATCCAGAGATCGTTGGTTGGTACGGACCCAGTGGGCCGAAGGGCCTGTTTCCGCGCTGTATCTCTAAAACTAAAAGTAAAAAACTAAAAGAGACCACTCTCCCAACTCAGTTCCATCATTACAGAGGCTGCTCATCCATCAGCACCAATTCTCCATAGATGGATGGTTGTTGCTTGCATAGTATTATGTCAATACATTCCTTCAAGAGCTGGCTCCTGCAGCTAAGAACACTTCTGCTTGGGTACATATTGACATTAGGAAGAACCTCAATGCATCATAAGGAAACATCACACTGAAACTAACAAAATATCAGTTTGAAGGAAACTGCAAGTGCTCTTCTTTGAATTGTGTATGAATGTGTAACTCACTTTGCAACTTTTTACTATCAGAAGGTTACTCATAGAATATTATCAAGTACTGCTGGCAGGGCCGGCCTTAGGAGGTGTGGGGCCCAATTGGGAACAGTTTTGGTGAGCTCCAGGTTCCCAGCCAAAGTCTGTAGAATCATAGAAATACAAATAAAGTCTATTATAGACTTGATATCTCTATGGTAGAATGGAAAGTAATCAAAATGTGCGCTTAAAAATTGCCTGCGAGTTAATGGACCAAACAGATCTAAGCTACATTTTAATATAAAATTGCACACATGTACCTACAAGTAGCAAACAAAAGGTGTAGATCACGTCTGAAAAGTACATAGTTACAATACCACTTGTTTTAGTGACTGAAATGAAAAAAAAAAGTAATTTAATTAACTAGATCCTGGCAGACCAATAACTATTGCCGAAAAGCCAGTCCATGCATTACATTTTGGGCTTCAGCCCCATCGTACCCTTTGGGCTTCTACCCCTTAGTAGTTCCTACCTAACCTACTTGTGTGTGTATGTGTGTTATTTGTGTGTGTGTTAGTTGTCTGTGCGTGATGTGTGTGTGTTTGTTGTCTGTGCGTGATGTGTGTGTGTTAGTTGTCTGTGCGTGATGTGTGTGTGTTTGTTGTCTGTGCGTGATGTGTATGTGTGGGAGGGAAGGAGAGAAGGGAGGGAGGGAGAGAAAGGAGGAAGGAGAGAAGGGAGTGAGGAAAGTAGAGAAAGAAGGGAGGGATAGAAGGAGAAAAAGAAGGGAGGGAAGGAGAGAAGGGAAAAGAGAGGGATGGAGGGATGAAGGGAAGGGATGGAGGGAAGGGAAGGAAAGAAGGGAGGGAGAGGGCCGGTGGCGGGAGCAGATGCCGGGGTCCGGGCGGACGGGTGTGAGCTGAGGCCGATGTTTGTAAACGTTGCTCCAACCCCCGGCACGGCCCTCCCTGTATTGTTCACCACGTCTCCCCGGGGATTGAGAAGGGTGGAGCCGGGGCTGTGTGCGTGAAGCACGGCGAATGGAGGGGCGGGAGCGCTGCCCCGGGATCGTGAGGTAACGACCCACCTCCCCCTCTCCCCCTTCTCCATTCCCCCTCACACCCCCCTCCACCCCTCTACTCTCCCTCCACCCCTCTACTCTCTCTCCACCCCTCTCTCCCCCCTCCATCCGGGGTAGATCTACCCGAGCCGAGAGTAGATTAGCGTGGGGCCCAAGTGGGAGCAATTGGTCCAATTGGCTTAAGGCTGGCCCTGAATGTCAAGGACCTTCAGCTCAGGAAGGCCAGTGGAAATCGAGACGACTTTCACCGGGAAGATTAATATGTTCCACGCAGTAACAGATTATTTTACTTCGGAGTCACGTGAGTGACTATGTGAAGAACCCCGCCAGTGCGCCTGCGCGTCATTATGTCAGACGCATTGGCGCAAATGGACGCGAGGAGCAGAGCTCCTCTAGTGGAATTGTAGTTTTTAAACTACAAGTAAGTATAAACTTTTTTGGAAGTATTTCCGTGTCCGTTTGCTGTGGGTCTGTGGGGATTTTTTCCACAGGCGCCATGGAAAAAATGGGCAAGGGGAGGAGGCGAGCGACTCAGCCAGTAGAAAGTCGCGAGATTGCGGTTGGCGACCAGCCGCCTCTGACCATGGTACATTCGCCAGCAGACAGCATAGCAACTGGGGATATTGGGGCTGAAGTGAATTAGTCAGCACCAGTGGGGCAAGGCAAAGACGATAAAAAGCTGCGGGAATGCGGTCGGTAAAGGACTGCCTCATACCCTACAACAGTCGCCGGCTGGGAGCGGGGAGAACTGTGGACTTGTGCATTAAAGAAAAGAACGGAGCCAGCGTCAGTTGGGTGCTAGGCAACATACAAGTCAGGGCCATGGAGCAAGAGTCAATTTGGGATTCACCTCCAAGGCTGGATACCACTTTCTGAGTGGATATTCCAAATGGATAACCTGTACACAGGTTGCTCCAACAAAACATACTCCAGGAGGAGTGATGTCAGAACCAGGCTCCAGAAGCCAGGTCAGCAGCACCTAGTAAAGGGCTGCTAGATAGCACCCTCATTGATGAGGCGCGTGCACAGGGTCAGCAGAGTTCCCAAAACAAGCGAAGACGGCAGCTGCCAGATGGGCTATTCCTGGCAGTACGATTTGCAGCTCTGTGAGAGTTCTGACCCTGAGTCTGATGGTGAGGCCGATACAAGCGAAGACGGCAGCTGCCAGATGTTTTATTCCTGGTAATACGATTCGCTGCCCCGTCAGAGTCAGAAGAGCCACTGGAAAGGACGTGGTCTCTGTGATCAACTATTGTGTCTGCCATCAGCTCTAGTAGCTTACAATGGATGAAAATGCCAAAAAAGCATGAGATCCCAAGGAACTGCGTATTGCTGAAAGTACTAGCAGTGAACCAAGATAAGGGGTCAGATGGGCGAAGGCATGTAAGCATAAGGAAAGTAAACTGCAGAGAATATTGAAGCTGCTGGGTTGATGAACAACTGCAATTTGCAAAACGATGGATGGAGGCCATGGATGGAGACGCATCAAGTGGCACTAAGGTTGCTATGTAGCACCCATTTCAAGATGAATTGTTCCAGGAAGTATGCCATTCGGTCCACCATCAACCCAAAGTTCCAGCAACTCTGTAAAAGACCAGCAATGTGCAGTCATTCAACTTATTCTTCAGAGAAAAAAACTCATGAATCGTGGGAAAGAGTTGGATAATGAGGCAAAAACAGCAAAGTTGATCACAACATCAATGGTCGTCAAGTCTGCAAAGAGGACGTATCCTTTCAGACATCATACAAAATCCTGGACCAACATCAGGATCAAATCGACCATTGAAGCAGGTACGCAGTTGATGTCCTGCAGCAGGAAAACGAAAAAGCGTGGGTTTTGCCTGCCAGGAGCCAGGGACCACGGGTCACTCAGATGACAAAGGAGGTAGGTGGACCTGGTTCTTATGGGAACATATTAAGGCAAAATCAGCCAAATATTGGAAGCAAATTACTTCAGTTATTATTCTGAGTATTATAGAAAGGTTTCTAATTGATTCGATTCAAATACTGATTTGCCATCCAGCATGTTCCAAGCAGAACACTCCAATTTCACATAAAAATAATTGATGGAGGTTCAAGCTGAATTGAAAACTTGTTTATAAACAAGTAATTGAAAGGTCGGTTTATCAAAACCACCAAATTGTGTTTAAAATTTCTCAACCTAAAAAGGTGAGGAGTATTTTAGATCTGACAAGTCTTTAAAATTTTGTGAAGTATAGACACTTCAAAATAGAGATTTTGAGACTGCCAAACAATTTATTTCAAAAAATATGTTTCATGGCACATAAATCTGAAAGATTTATATTACTTAGTGTTTGTTCATTTATAAGATAAAATTATCTAAAGGAACAATTATGGCAATTCAAAGTTCTGTCTAACGGGTTAACTTCAGTCCCTAGAAATTCACTAAATTGGTAAAACCAATTTTGCAGCTAATTAGAGTCCAAGGACAGATGTGGATGGCTTAACTGGATGATGTCCTAATTAGGACGAACAAGAGAATTCGTGAGTTATCTCTCTCAAATTATTCAAACCACTTTTGAAAGTTGGGTTTAATTCATCCAGAGAGAAATTAAGTTAACGATACTTACAACAATTGATTATTTGATTCAATTGAAAAGGTAGTAATTTACCCAGGGTAAAGGGTAAAGCTAATTGATGGTTGTATTAAGCAGTTGGAAAAGCAACAATCTTCAATTAAGACAGGTGGCCAGCTTGTTAGGAGAATTAGTGTTATTTCCAGCAATACAATATGGGGCATTGTACTACCAGCAGCTGCAGACTGCAAAAAGAAAAAACACTAAGATGCATGATGGCCATTTTTTGATAGGCCATGCAATTAAACAACAAATGCTGCTTCTGATTGCAGTAGTGGATTTAACATGTCTTCAGTAGTTCAAGCAAGATGCGGATTGAACAGCCTTCCAGGCATATGATTCTTTGTGGAAGGAGGGATTAATGATTAAAATTTTTGACTTGGGAATCAGGGGACGAATGTTCAACTGGATTAAGGATTTTTTATTGAATAGAACAATACAAGTAATGGTTGGTAGTGTCAGATCGGAGTCTGTAAAAATAGAGAATGGAACCCCGCAGGGAAGTGTTATCAGTCCAGTTTTATTTAATATCATGATAAATGACATATTTTGTAAATTAGAGAGAGGATTTGGTCTGTCTTTGTTTGCAGATGACGGGGCCATCTGGAAAAGAGGTTGTAATGTAGAGTTTGTTTTAAAACAGATTCAAAGAGTGTTAGTGTCTGTAGAGGAATGGGGGAACACGTGGGGCTTTAAAATCTCTGCCTCTAAGACTAAATATATGGTATTTGGTTTTAAAAGAAAGTTACCTAAGTTAGGGCTGTATATGTATGGGTCTCTATTGGAGAAGGTAAAGGTTTTTAAGTTTTTGGGTGTTTGGTTTGAAGAGCGTATGACTTGGGCTGTGCATGTAGGTAAAATTGTGTTGAAGTGTGAAAAAGTTCTGAATGTTATGAGAAGTCTGGTTGGGTGTGAGTGGGGGGCCAACAGGGAGACAATGTTGCTAATTTATCAGGCCATGATCAGATCTTCTCTTGACTATAGGTGTTTTGTGTATGGGTCTGCGTCTAAAACTGTTCTGGCTAGGCTAGATGTGTTGCAGGCAAAGGCTTTGAGGCTTTGCTGTGGAGCCTTCAGGACTTCCCCAGTCCCTGCCCTGATTGTTGAAATGGGAGAAATGCCCTTATGGTTAAGGTGCATTAAGCTAGGGTTACATTACTGGGCTAAACTTTGTGGGTGTAATGATACCTTCCCAGCATGGTGTTTGTTGCAAGAGGTTGATGATGGTAACAAATATAACACATTTTTTGTCATTATAAATCAGTGGGCTAGGAAGCTGGGTTTGGAACAAGGGGGTATTATAGAGCATACAATAAGGCTACCTGTGCCCTATTGGGTTCTTCCTGAACTGTTTATTGAGCTTGCTTTTCTTCAGGAAAAAGATAAGCGCGATGTGACTCCAAGAATAGTGGAATATCTTAATTCAATCAGTGAGAGTACTTTGATTGTTTTTACAGATGGATCTAAAGATCCAGTTAGTGGGAGAGCTGGGTTTGGAGTGTATGTGGAGCAGCTTGGGTTGAAGATTGGCCGGCGCATTTCTGATGGAAGTTCTGTTCTCACGACTGAATTAATGGCAATTCAATGGGCTCTATGGTGGATTGAGGAAGCCAGTTTTAGAGAAGTCATTATCTGTTCTGATTCTGCAGCTGCTCTTGAAACATTAAGAGTCGGGAAATCTAAAGCTTGTCCTGACATTCTAAATGAAATCTTGAGTGTGTTTTCTAGAATTGGGTTTGCGTGTAACATCACTTTTTGCTGGGTTCCCGGGCATGCTGGGGTGAGGGGGAATGAGCAGGTGGACCTCATAGCAAAGGAGAGTTTAAGAAGAGAAATAGATATCCATGTATCATTGGGGAGAGTGGAACTGAGAGAAATAATTAAAGAGGGTTTAACAAAAGAATGGCAGAGAGGATGGGAAATGGAAGTCAGGGGTAGACACTACTTTTCTATACAATCTGAAGTTAGGAAAATATGTTTCTGTACATGTCTGTCCCGTAGGGACTCAGTTAAACTGTGTAGATTGAGGTTGGGACACTGTGGGTTAAATTACTATTTGTGCATTGTAGGGAAACATGTTTCTGGCTTGTGTGAATGTGGGAGTAATGAGACAGTTAAGCATGTTTTCCTAGAATGTAAAAAGTATAGGGTAGAAAGAAAAGTATTATTTGTTAGACTGACAGGACTTGGAGTTGAGGCTTTTTCTGTTTTATCTTTGTTTGGACACAATGAGAAACATCAACTGATATCCAGGGCTGTTCTTCAATTCCTGCAAGTTACAGGACTGTATGTAAGAATTTAGTTCAAACTTTGACCTGTGGAGGGCAGTAATACGCTTAGCAGCGTCTACACTGCCGGAATCCTACAACAAGAAGAAGAAGAACAGCCTTCCATGGTCTTAATAGACTGATATCAGTGTACTAGGATTGGTGCCACTGAAAAGGTATCCATCTGTGGACAGATGGAATGTGGAAGAAGTATTATTTTACAGACATGGAGAATCAACGTTTTAAAGTCTATTGGAAGGCTTATGAGGTACAAGCTTGTTGTTAAATACAACTAATCTGCATGTTCAGTTTCAAATTAACAACACTACAGCAATGGCATGTATTAATTGTATGGGTGGAATTTCCATGATAAGAAAGAATGGATGTTTAACCTTAAGATTTTTTAATGATATAATAGTCAGATTTGGGAAGCCAGATATGACTTGTTTCCATCCAGAATCAATGACCAGTTACAGAGATATGTGTTATGGGACTACATCGGGAGACAGTAGCGATGGATGTTTCTCGCTATATTAGGATGGTAAGTTGTTATAAGCATTTTACTTCATCCTGTCTCATAAATCGGTGTCTGCTTAATACGAAGCAGTATGCTGCCTCTGGGGTATTCGTGGTACCAGACGGGTCTACGTAGCCATGGTTCCCTTTGATATTGTAATTTATGACACAGTTTCTGATAAATGTTCCCAAAAGAAGGAAGTTACTGGTGTATTCGATAATTGGAGAGTAACATCCGTCATATGCCTGTATGGATGCAGGTTTTTTCAAATAGGATTGTCTGGGCATGCTGGGGACATGCTTACAGCAGTCTGGCGGAAGAGTACTCAAAAACAGTACATTTGTGAATCTGAGTTGTGACTCTGTAAATACTGCTTGTATTACTCGTTTTATTATGATACTATATTACTTCGCTTGTTGTTTTTTGTGATTTCACACCGCTGCTTCGAAGATTGACGTGCAGGCGCACTGGCGGGGTTCTTCACATAATCACCAACGTAACTCCTCATAAAATAAAGATCACAAACTTCAAACTTAGGTAAGTTCTCGTTTAATCTTACTATTCTCTTTCCTACTTTTTATGCAACCAAGTCTCAAAACTGAATATTCTCTCCAGGTCCTCTATTTTATTGGAGACATTATTTTACCAGCAGTTGCTCTAAGTTGATGTTTAACCATCGTTTCACACTACTTAGAGATAACTTCATATATTCCCATTTCCTTTCTGCCCTTCCTTAGACTGCCCGGCGCTCGTCCGCCCGGTTCCTTTCATGGTCACTCGTTTAACATGTTTATTTTATTTATTTATTTATTTTATTTATTTATTTATTCCGAACAAGTAAAGACATTAAAGACATTGATATTAACAAAATCGAAATTATCAAACAATTGAACATTGCAATCAACATTTACAATTGAGAAGAACAAAATCAAGGTTCCAATGTCCAACTCAGAGTCTGTACAAGCTCGAAAAGGAGTGAGAAGAAGAATAACTTATTAAATCTCACCCCTTTTCCCACACTTCTATCGTATTTAAAAATCAATTCCTTACTAATAATAGTACTGCCCTAGGCAATTTCCCATAATACATACAGACACTTATATACATTCAACTATTATGTACATACAATCTTCATATTTGAAGTACCCAACATCAGTGAACAATAGTAAACAAGATAAACATCAACAATAGTAACAAGATAACATCAACGATTGTAAACAAGATAAACATCAACCCCCACTTGTCAACCATCCCCTCCATCCCTGTACCCCTTGAGCATTATTTTTTTATATATCATTTTAAAATGATTCATGTTTGTGCATTGCTTCAATTCCCCGTTCAATTTATTCCACACTCCTACTCCACAAACCGAAATACAAAAGGATTTTCTAGTCGTACGGACTTGTTGTTTCTTAAAGTTAAATATTCCTCTTAAATTGTAACCCCCCACACGCTCGTTAAATAATTTTTGAATGTTTCCAGGTAAATTTTTATTTTTGGCCCTAAACATTATCTGAGCTGTTTTGAATGTGACCAAATCTTCTAATTTTAATAATTTTGACTCTAAAAATAATGGATTCGTATGACCCAGATACTTAGCATTATGGATAATACGAATTGCTCTTTTTTGCATCATGGTTAATGAGTGTATCGAATTTTTATAATTATTTCCCCAGACTTCTGTACAATAATTTAAGTAGGGTAAAATTAATGTACAATAAAGAATACGGAGTGATTTGTAATCCAGAGCTTGCTTGGCTTTGTATAATACAGAGATACTTTTTGATAATTTTAATTTTACATGTTTAATATGTGATTTCCAGCTTATTTTATCGTCAATTATAACCCCAAGAAATTTATTTTCATGCACTCTTTCAACTTCCACCCCATTTATCTTTATACTTACTAGGGGACTTATTCTACAATTACCAAATAACATTATTTTAGTTTTACTCAGATTTAATGAAATTTTATTACTATCAAACCATATTTTCAATTTACCCATTTCTTTTATTATTTTATCCAATAGCCTTTTTAAATTTTCTCCAGAGCAAAAAATATTTGTATCATCTGCAAACAAAACCAGCCTCAAGACATTGGACACATTACAAATATCATTTATGTACATGATAAATAATTTTGGGCCCAGCACTGACCCCTGTGGTACACCACACACAATGTCCAAACATGTAGAATTATGACTACCCAGATTTACAAACTGTTGCCTGTTACTTAAGTAGCTTTTAATCCAGTCCAGTACTATTCCTCTAATTCCATACCTCTCCAATTTTTTTAATAAAATATCATGATTAATTGTATCAAATGCTTTTTTTATGTCAATGAATATCCCAGCTGCATATAATTTCTTATCAATGGCGTTTGTGATGTCTTCAATTAATTCTAGTATTGCAAGTGATGTTGATCTATTTGTTCTGAATCCATATTGACTTTCTGTTAATAATTTATTATTTTCTACAAATTTGTCTAGTCTATTATTAAACATTTTTTCTAATATTTTGGAAAATTGTGGGAGTAAGGAAACAGGTCTATAGTTTGTAAAATGATGCTTGTTCCCTGTTTTGTATATTGGTATTATTTTTGCTATTTTCATTTTAATTGGAAAAGTTCCGGTCTGGAAGGATAAATTACAGATGAATGTTAAAGGTTTGGAGATCCCCTCAATGACCATCTTAACTAGCGACATGTCAATGTCATTGAAATCGGTTGACTTCTTATTTTTACATGTTTTGACAATATCCAGCAGTTCTTTCTCTTCTACTGCCGTAAGAAACATAGAGCAGGGATTTCTTTCCACTAATTTCTCAGGTGTTTCTCCAGATGTCCCTGAATCAGGGATTTGTTTAGCCAGGTCTGGTCCAATATTAACAAAAAAATTATTAAAGCTATTAGCTATATCTTCCATGTTGTAAATTTCCTTATCCGTATCAATAAAATACTTCGGGTAATTTGTTCTCCCCGGACCATTTCGGATAATGCTATTAAGTATGCTCCATATTCTTTTTATATTGTCTTTATTGTCATCTAATTTCTTCTTATAATAATCTTTCTTGCTTTCTCTTATGATGTAAGTTAATTTATTTTTATACTTTTTATATTTATTTTCTGTATCTTTAGTTCTCTCTCTTATAAAATCTCTGTATAGGCCATTTTTTTTTTTTACAAGCATTTTGTAATCCCTTTGTAATCCATGGACATTTAGTATATTTTGATTTTCTATTATATTCTTTAATTGGACAATTTTTATCATATAATAACTTAAACATATCAATAAATGTTTCATAAGCACTATCAATGTCTCTTTTTTGGTATATTATATCCCAGTTTTGTGCCAATAGATCCTTTTTTAGTGCATTGATAGCTTCCTCCGATCTCACTCTTCTATATTCTATTAATCTGCTTGGTTTAGCTGCCTCTTGCTGATGTGAAATCAGTGGGAGATTGGCAGAGGCTCTTCACCCTGAACACTCGCAGTAAAACAACATTATTCAACACTCGGCCCAAAATGTTGCCTATTTCCTTCGCTCCATAGATGCTGCTGCACCCGCTGAGTTTCTCCAGCACTATTGTCTACCTATTATTTAACACAGAATCAATAAGGCGCATAACGTAGGTGTTACAAAACTTAACTTCAGCGGCGTTGCAGTTCTGTCACTGGCCATGTGCGCAACTTTGGCGCCTTTGAGGGGGGGGTGGCGGGATTACAATGCCGTTTTCTCCTGGCTGTCCGAGATATATTTTCTCGTGCTTCTACCTGATGCTGAAAATTCGTTCCGACTGCCGTTCTCGGAATTCTTTTTTTTTAAACGCGAGACAATTTCAGCGCTGGAGTAAAATAAAAAGCGACTTCTAACGCCGTCAACGCAGGCAACGGGATGGATCTCACGTACGGGACAAAACAAGGTAAGTCGTTTATTATACATATAAACTTGTTTCTTAGGATTACTTTAATCAAATTTTCACATTGCGAAAATGTGATTTGGGCCCCATAAGAACCGGCAGTGTTTTTCCTGCCGATATGGGGTTTAAATTCACCGCAAACCGCAACGTTACAATCAATCGCGTTCCACAAAAACCCACTCGCAAGATGATTTAAATGGCCATTAATTTACGGGAATTAAACACGAAATTCCTTCCATTTGGCCTATAAATTCATGACATTGAGATTTTAAAATCATGTTATATTGTGAATTCTTGTGTGAATGTTATTTGGACACAGGCTATTTAAAAATGTTAACCTTTTCTTCAGAAATGGATAGATGTTTAGATCTAGTAATTGAATTTTGTAATTAGCTACAATTAGGTAACTAACTAATTATATGCTTTAATTTCAGGTCATCCAAGTAAGATTGTTTCATATTTGTTTCAGAATGCTTCAATCTATAATAACTGAAAATTTCATTCAGTTCTCTTAATTTTAAGAAAGTTATGGGCTTTTGACTGTCCTCGATCACAGCTTTTGTGTTAAGTCAATGGAAAAGCAATAGGGAGCAAGATGCTAATTTCCGAGTATGAAAATGGCCATAACCTTTTTAATACTGAAGATATGAAAGTGAATTAGGTATCAAATTAAACTTCTTTTTATGCTTTATCTGATGGGATAAATTGCAGACATGATTTTTAAAATCTCAAAATGTTGTAACATTGCTACATAAGGCACCCGCGGTTCTGTGCGGGTTGGCAGGTTCCTGAAGGGTGAAGGATTTTGAAGCAGGAAGTACTCGGAGTTAAAATGGCTTCGAAACACTAGATCCAGAGTTTAACCGAGGACGCGACTTGTCCCATTTGCCTGGATTTCTTCACCAATCCGGTTATACTGGATTACTGGAGTACAACTTCTGCCGCTCCTGTATCACACAGAGTTGGGACAAAGAGGGGAGAAACTACTGCCCGGTGTGTAGAAAGGAGATCACAGACCGCACCCTCAAAGTAAATCGGGCTTTGGCGAGTATCACTGAGAAAGCTCGAGCACTGAGCCTGAACACAGAGGGAAGGAAAGTAAACTTCACTGTGAGGAACATCAGGAAGAACTGAAGCTGTTTTGTGAAACCGACAAGAAACTGATCTGCCTGATCTGCCGAGACGCTTGCGAACACAAGTCTCACAGCTTCATGCCGATAAAAGAAGCTGTTGAAAACTACAAGGTAAAAACAAACAGAATTTCATTAGCTGATGATTTTTCCTTTCAGCCTTTTGTGGACCGCGCTCCTCGGCGACTGTTCGGTTCACCCAAACTAGTCCTTTCCCCCGGGACTTGCCCCAGCCACTGCTGGAGATGACACACCTGTCCCTATACCTTCTCCCTCACATCCATGCAGGGACTCCAGCAACCCTTCCAGGTGAGACAGCCTGCGGCTCTCTGCTGATACGCTTCCTGACCCACTGAGTTCTCCAGCAGTTTGAGTCTTTTTGTAAACTTTCATGTGCATTTCCGTGTTTACACTTCATTGGTTCCGTCTGGTCTAATACTTTTACTCACTGAATCTGAATCTCAATCATAGGAGCAGATTAAAACATCCTTAGAGACTCTCACAAAAAATAAATCAGCGATGGAGGAAATGGAGCCGCAGCAGAAACAGAAGATTTCTGGAATTCGGGTAAAGCTTCTAGTTTCCCTTCTCTGATCTTGTCTTAGATTTCAATAGGTGCAGGAGTAGGCCATTCGGCCCTTCGTGCCAGCACCGCCATTCAATATGATCATGGCTGATCATCCACAATCAGCACCCTGTTCCTGCCTTCTCCCCATATCCCCTGACTCCGCTATCTTTAAGAGCACTATCCAGCTCTCTCTTGAAAGTATCCAGAGAACCGGCCTCCACCGCCCTCTGAGGCAGAGAATTCCACAGACGCAGTTCTCTGTGAGAAAAAGTGTTTCCTCGTCTCCGTTCTAAATGGCTTACCCCTTATTCTTAAACTGTGGCTCCTGGTTCTGGACTCCCCCAACATCCGGAACATGTTTCCTGCCTTTAGTGTGTTGAAACCCTGAATAATCTTATATTTCAATAAGATACCCTCTCATCCTTCTAAATTCCAGAGTATAAAAGCCCAGCCGCTACATTCTATCAACATGTGACAGTCCCGCCATCCCGGAAATTACCTGGTGAACCTACGCTGCACTCCCTCAATAGCAAGAATGTCCTTCCTCAAATTAGGGGACTAAAACTGCACACAATACTCCAGGTGTGGTATCGCTAGGGCCCTGTACAACTGCAGAAGGACCTCTTTGCACCTTTCAGGCTCAATATTATTGATCTTCATCTTTCATTTGACACAAACAGTCACAGAACCAGTTGACCTACATCACATCGATATTTGCTGAACTGCGCCAGAATCTCAATGCGAAAGAGAGGCTCTTTCACAAGGAACTCCGGGAAGAAGAGGAGAGTGTTCTAAATCCAATGGAGAATAATCTACGAGCGATTCAAGAGGAGTTACACTCTATTCAAAAGAAACTCTTAAAGCTACAGGAGCGGATGAATCACACAGACAGTTTGATATTTCTGAAGGTAAGGAGTTACATATTCACTGAATCAGTGTAAGGGCCAATCACAAAATAGTGGGAAACAGTCTGCGATATATGCGAAATGTCCCAATAATTCAGCGCTGATTGAAACAAATCAGTTAGTAGTGAAGACGAACATCTCATGTTTTGAGCAGCCTACAACCCAACAACATGTACATTGTATTCTCCTGTTATGGGTAAACCTTATCCCCTTCAGATCTCCCTGTTCCTTCAACTCTCTGTAGGGGGCGCTGTTCTGGCAGCAGCCATGTCAGCAGTGCGTCAGTTTTTCAACTTTTTATTATTTTTTAGTATGTTTTAAAGTGTGTTAATGTTTCTTTGCATGTCTTGTGTGGGGGGTAAGGGGGAAACCGCTTCGGTCACCTCCATGGAGAGGCGACTTTTTCGAGGTCGACTCCCCCGTGGCCCAACATCAAGGATCGGCGCGGCCTTTCCCGGAGACATGCCCGGGGCTTCAGCGGTGGGCGCAGCGTGGACTCTCGGCGTGGAGCGGGTGAACCCTCGTTGGGGCTCGCTGGTGGGGAGCGCTCCGTTTCGCTGGCCCGGGGCAGCCGGCAGCCTGAAGCCGCGGTCTGCAGAGCTCCAGCTGGTGCGGCGTCTACAGCCTCGTGGGGACCCGGGGGAAAAAGAAGCCATCACTGGCGGCCCGCGGAGAACTTCTACCGCGGGGCCGGCATGGACTTACCATCACCCCTGGAGGGGAGCTTCGACCGCCGGCCCTGCAGTCTACGGTGCTTCTGGCTGCGGCGGGGACTTTAAATCTTGACCGCCGGCCTGTGGCCCACAACAATCTAAAGTCGCAGTCTCCGGTGAGGAAGAGCCGATTCTGGACTGACTCTGGACTCTGGTCCTGTCCACAGGGGGGAAATGGAGGAGGACTGGCCAAATTTTTGTGCCTTCCACCACAGTGATGAATGCTGTGGTGGATGTTTGTGTTACATTTTGTGTGTTCTTTATTGTTGTGTCGCTGCTGACAACCCAATCCTTGCCGGGTCACTGCTCATGCGGTCGACCGGTCGGTGCAGAGAGTAGCTTTGAATGTTTGTTTCTTCGTTGATTGTGTCCCTTTCTTTTTTTTAAAGCTACTGTAATGTGCCCCTTTAAATTGCCCCTCGGGGATGAATAAAGTGCTTGATTGATTGATTAAAAAAAAATAATAATAATAAAAAACTGTTCCCCCACAGGTATTTCGTTTCATCCCCAGTCCCCGTCACCATGTTGCTTCCCCTATGTCTTGCCATTCCTTGCCCCAGTTCCTTCCCCTCCCCTCTCTTTACCAGCTCTCTCCAATCTATCCTATAAGACTGAAAGAGGCTTCTGACCAGAAGTGCCATGTGTACATTTCCCTCCACTGATGGTGGCGGGCTGAATATCATTCCACTCTATGCAGCATCGTGTGTCTCGAAATATATAGTTTACTTGTCCCGTGTCCTTTTTACTGCCTTACTCACATTAGTACCTCCCCGCCCCCCCCCCCCCCCCCAACCACTCCCCCAATCTGTGGACTGGATGCATCCTTCTCGGGATCATTAGTTGTACTTCTTACCAGGGACGTGCGGTCAGGGGAGGCAGAGCCTCACCTGTCATACTCCCAATGAAAATAGCTGTTAAGAAAAGTAAAGAAAAATAATAAT
Source organism: Malacoraja senta (assembly GCA_038087875.1). NCBI lineage: Eukaryota > Metazoa > Chordata > Chondrichthyes > Rajiformes > Rajidae > Malacoraja > Malacoraja senta. The sequence continues at coordinate 149 of JAXLNO010001901.1, read as the reverse complement.
AAAATAAAATAATTATAAAGATTTTTCCACTGATCTGTGTTATAAATGTCATTTCTATATGGATCTAGTCATTTTTTATAGTCAAAACCGCCAAATTTGCACAGCTCCGCTGCAAATACAGGGAGAGATGAGAGGTGAGGCAGCGACGA
>JAXLNO010001900.1:363753-413323 GCA_038087875.1 Malacoraja senta | reverse complement strand
TCGTTCATGTTGCTTGTTTATTGGTGTTAACTATTCCAATGGAGAGCATTGTTAGTGCCTGGAGGTAATTAAATTGTGATCTCCACCTTTGCAGAATTTATGGATAATTTATGCGTACTTTTTATTTCCATATAGACACAAAATGCTGGAGTAACTCAGCGGGGATGGCAGCATCTCTGGAGATGGTCGAGACATTTCTAAGGCAGAGATAGATAGATTCTTGATTAGTACTAGTGTCAGGGGTAATGGGAAGAAGGCAGGAGAATGGGGTTAGGAGGGAGATGTGGATCAGCCATGATTAAGTGGCGAAGTAGACTTGATGGGCCAAATGGCCTAATTCTGCTCCTATCACTTATGACCGCCTTGTATTGTTGTTACCAATGAACTAGAGAGCCTTTCTGAAAATCAGTGGAGCAATGAACGTCAAAAGCTGAACATTTATGTGCCTGATCAAAATCAATGTGGCTCATAACCTGTGCTAACTCCAATCTATTGTATTCCTCTTTGCTGTCCCAATGAGGGCTCCTCTGTAATGGAGCAACGCAACGCAGTTTTGCCGACTGTTTTGCTGAACACCAGTCTAGAGACAAGGGTCAAGAGTGTTTAATTGCCATATGTCCTGAAACAGAACAATTACATTCTTACTTGCAGCAACACAACAGGTCAGTAAGCACGGTACTCAGTAAACAGCAAAATAAACAAGCAAAAAAAGTTCAATAAATAAAACCAAAACAAGTGCAAAAACAAAACAAAAGCGCAAAATCCTGAGTGCAACTAAGACAGTTCGTAGTCTGAAGTTTACTTTAAAAGTATTACTTAATAGCCTGATGGCTATTCAGAACTTGGCTATGAAGAAGGGTCTCGACCCGAAATGTCACCTATTTCTTTTCTCCACAGATGCTGTCTGACCCGCTGAGTTACCCCAGCTTTTTGTATCTATCTTCAGCCTGATGGCTTCCCAGCTTCTTGGGAAGAAGCTGTTCCTGAACCTGGAGGTCATGGTTTTCAGACTCCTATCCCTTTTTCCAAATGGCAGGAGTGAAATGAATACATGGCCAGGGTGTTGTGGGTCTCTGATGCTGCTGGCAGCCTTTTTGAGGCAGCAACTCCTCTAGATCCCTTCAATGGCAGCGAGGTCGGTATCCATGGAGGAACAAGCAGTGACCACCACATTTTGTAGTCTCCTTCATTCCTGGGCATTCGTGTTGCCAAACCTGGCCGTGATGCAACCAGTCAATATGCCCTCTACTCTACACCTATAGAAGTTCAAGAAAGTACTCATTGACATACCAAATCTCTTCCATCTTCTAAGGAAGTGGAGGCTTTTAGAGGCTTTCTGTATGATTGTATCAACATGCTGGATCCAGGACAGATCTTCAGATGCAATGCACACCCAGGAACTTAAAGTTGTTAACTCTCTCCACCACAGACCCATCGATGAAGACACGTTGATGGATCATTGACCTTCCACTTGTTAAATCAACAATCAGCTACTTGGCCTTCCTGATATTGAGAGCAAAATTGTTGTTCTGACGAGCAATCACCTACCTATGACACATAATTTCCCGTAATTCATCCAACAACAAAATTTATAAGTGTAGGAAGGAACTGCAGATGCCGGTTTAAACAGAAGATAGACACAAAAATCTGGAGTAACTCAGTGGAACAGGCAGCATCTCTGCAGAGAAGGAATGGGTGACGTTTTGGGTCGAGGCCCTTCTTCTGACAACATTTATAAGGTCTGCCATGATCTCATCAAAGCGCAGAGCAGATACAGAGGACTGGGTTATTGACTCTTGTTCCTGCAACATATGCTTTATAACCATTGACTGGAACTGCACAAACGTTGCTACATGTGTCCACTCTGTTCCCCCATCCCCAGATGCTGTCTGATGCATCAACTTTGTTTTGCTCTCCATCTTTGCCACCTTCCCTACTGAGCATTTCTGGCATTTGCCATTTTATTTTGGTTTCCAGCATCTGCAGGATTTTGCTTTGGAGCACTGTTCTTTAATGCTACATGGACAAACTATCCATTAAATTGTCCCCAGTGTAAGGATTTGTTATGAAGGTATATGGCCAGCTTAAGGAGTGCTGTGTAGGTCTCATAAAAATCATTACAAAATTGTTCTTGTAAAGACTGTGGACCAGTGGCATGGTGGCGCAGCAGTAGAGTTGCTGCCTTACAGCACTTGCAGCGCCAGAGACCCAGGTTCAATCCCAACTACGGGTACGGTCTGTACGGAGTTTGTACGTTCTCCCCGTGACCTGCGTGGGTTTTCTCCGAGATCTTCGGTTTCTTTCCACACTCCAAAGATGCACAGGTTTGTAGGTAAATTTGGCTTGGTATAAATTTAAATTGTTCCTAGTGTGTGTAGGATAGTGTTAATGTGCGGGGATCGCTGGTTGGCAAGGACCCGGTGGGCCAAAGGGCCTGTTTCGCGCTATATCTGTAAACGAAACTAAACTATGGTTCTTGATAGAATCCGCGGGAGGGGTGGTGGTAGAGGATAAAAAAGGATTATTGCAAACTGGTGTAAATGGTTGGTGTGGACTGAAGGTCCTGTTTACATTTTGTATGTCTGAGACTGTGCATCTTGTTGTGCGGTGTTTGAGATGGATGAGTGTTTGTTGGGGCCGGTGCGGTTGTTTTGCTGCCGGGTGATGCAGGTGCTTTGTGGGGGCATGCATGTATTTGGTGGGGCCTGTGTGTGTTTGGTGTGGTGCGCATGGAAGTACTTGGTAGGGGTTTGTATGTGGTATTGGTTGCATGCGCGCGCTGGGTGTTCAGTACTGCAGACAAACACTGCTCTAGTAACCCACCCTCTCTCTTGCGTCCCACAGATGCGCCCTGCGCCACACCTCTGGTGTGCGGCATGGGCCGTTCAGTGGAGCTGGACAAGGATGACTACCAGCGGGTGGTCTGCAACAACGAGCACTGTCCCTTCGGCAACTGGATGCACCTACAGTGCTTCTATGAGTGGGAGAGCAGCATCCTGGTGCAGTTCAATTGCATCGGCCGAGCTCGCAGCTGGAATGAGAAGCAGTGCCGGCAGAACATGTGGAACAAGAAGGGTTACGACCTGGCCTTCCGCTTTTGCTCCTGCCGTTGCGGCCAGGGCCACCTGAGGAAGGACGTGGACTGGTACCAGGTGCGCAGGAGGCAGGACGACAAGAAGAAGAAGGCTGGCGTGCCCAAGGCGGGAGAGCTGGCTTCTGACGACGGCAAGAAGTGCAAGCTCAACCGACCGGCCAAGCTGCACGAGGGGCAGAGACGGCACTCGGTGGACCGGCAGAATTCTCAGGAGAAAGGTCCGGCCAACGGGAGCCACCGCTCGCCCTGCGGCTCCCCGCCCCACCAGTCCCCGCCCTCGGCCGGCCAGCCCTACCTACCTTTCTCCACAGGCGGCCCCCGGGTGGCCCGCCACCTGGGCGAGTTCCTCAAGACGGCACTGCAGGCTGAGGCCTGCCGCAAGCTGTTGCCCGGCGGCTCCCGCTTTGGACAGGGTGAGCCGACGCTGCTGCCGCCTCAGCCGCCGGCCGGCCGGCTGGAGCCCTCGGTGCAGTTCCTCCGGCGGCTGGACCTGTCCGAGCTGCTGGCCCATGTGCCTAAGCACAAGGTGAACACCTACCACGTGCGGATGGAGGACGATGCGCAGGCCGGCCAAGGCGAGGAGCTGAGGAAGTTCATCCTGGCGGCGTTGAGCGCCAGCCAGAGGAACGTGGTCAACTGCGCCCTCTGCCACAAGGCACTGCCCGTCTTCGAACTCTTCCCGCTGGTGGACGGCACCCTGTTTCTCAGCCCCTCCCGGCACGATGAGATCGAATATGACGTCCCCTGTCACCTCCAAGGTAGGTCACATTCATACGGGCTGAACCCGGGGAAATTGAAGTAGCGTAGGCACACATTGGTATTGGTTTATTATGGTTGTGTACCAAGATATAGTGAAAATCTTTGTATTGCACCCATCCTGACAAGTCATACCAAATAGGAGTACAGCAGTCATTTTAATTTAATATATTGTCACGTGTACCGAGGTACAGTGAAAAGCTTTTAAGCTTTTGTTGCGTGCTAACCGGTCTCTGTGTCTCTGTCTAGTTCTCCATTGGGAGTGAAGCATAATCTTCCTCTAATTGCTACTTGGTCTCTCCGTACAATGGATATACACTTAGAATCTCCCTGCTTTCCCTACTTAATTCCCAGTACTGATAAAGGGTTTCCAATCTGAAAGATTAATCCTGTTTCTTTTTCCGCATGTTGCCTGACCTACTGAATATTTCCAGCAGCCTGCTTTAAGAGGGAACACCAGTTGGTTTTAAGTTGCAGAGGGGATGGGAGGAAAGGTTTGCACAAAGGTAATATCTTTGATAGAATAAGGTTAGAGTTGTTGTAGGGATAAACTGCTGATGTTATCCGGTTGAAAAATTACTTACACCAATTACAGAGAGAACTTACACCAGTACAGCACAGGAAGAGACCCTTTGTCCCATCATGTCTGCATTGACCGTGATGCCATTCTAACTAATCCCACCTGCCTGCACATGGTAGTATCCTTCTATTCCCTGCCTATTCATATGTCCAAAATTGCCTTGTATACGCCCCTATTATATCTGCTTCTGTCACCTCCGCTAACAACATGTTACAGGCATCTAGCACTCTGTGTCCAAACAAACTTGCCTGGCACATCTTCCTTTACCTTAAACTCTTCACCTTCATCTTTCCTCTAACCTGAAACTCATATGGTCATAAGTGATGGGAACAGAATTAGGCCATTCAGCCCATCAAGTCTACTCTGCCATTCAATCATAGCTGATCTATCTCTCTCGCCTAACCCCATTCTCCTGCCTTCTCCCCATAACTCCTGACACCCATACTAATCAAGAATCTATCTCTGCCTTAAAAATATCCATTGACTTGGCCTCCACAGCCTTTGTGGCAAAGAATTCCACAGATTCACCACCCACTGACTAAAGAAATTCCTCCTCATCTCCTTCCTAAAGGAACGTTCTTTAATTCTGAGGCAATGACCTCTAGTCCTAGGCTCTCCCACTCTTGGAAACATCGTCTCCACATCCACTCTATCCAAGCTTTTCACTATTCGGTACGTTTCAATGAGGTCCCCCCTCATTCTTCTAAACTCCAGCGAGTACAGGCCCAGCATTGTCAAATGCTCATCATATGTTAACCCACTCATTCCTGGGATCATTCCAGGGCCAGCGCATACTTCCTCAGATATGGTGCCCAAAATTGCTCACAATGCTCCAAATGTGGCCTGACCAGTGCCTTATAGACCCTCAGCATTGCAACCCTGTTTTTGTATTCTACCCCCCTTGAAATACATAGTTATAGAGTGTGGAAAAAGGCCCTTCGGCCCAACTCTCCCACACCGGCCAACAATGTCCCAGCTACACTAGTCCCACTTGCCTGCGCTTGGTACATATCCCTCCAAACCTGTCCTATCCATGTAACTGTTTCTTAAATGATGGGGTAGTCCCAGCCTCAACTACCTCCTCTGGCAGCTTGTTCCATACACCCACCACTCTTTGTGTGAAAAAGTTACCCCCGGATTCCTATTAAATCGTTTCCCCTTCACCTTGAGCCTATGTCCTCTGGTCCTCGATTCCCCTACTCTGGGCAAAGGACTCTGTGTATCTACCCGACCTATTCCTCTCATGATTTTGTATACCTCTATAAGATCTCCCCTCATCCTCCTGCGCTCCATGGAATAGAGACCCAGCCTACTCAACCTCTCCCTATAGCTCACACCCTCTAGTCCTGGCAACATCATTGTAAATCTTTTCTGAACATTTTCAAGCTTGACAATATCTTTTCTATAACATCGCGCCCAGAATTGAACACAATATTCTAAATGCGGTCTCACCAACATCTTCTACAACTGCAACATGACCTCCCAACTTCTCTACTCAATACTCTGACTGATGAAGGCCAAAGTGCCAAAAGCCTTTTTGACCACCTTATCCACCTGCGACTCGACCTTCAAGAAACCATGCACCTGTACTCCTAGATCCCTCTGCTTTACAAAACTACCCAGAGGCCTTGTTCGACGTCCCAAAATGCAACACCTCACACTTTTCTGTATTAAATTCCATCAACCATTCCTCCGCCCACCTGGCCAATCAATCCAGATCCTGTTGCAATCGTTCACAACCATCTTCACTATCTGCAAAACCACTAACTTCCGTATCATCAGCAAACTTGCTAATCTTGCCCTGTATGTTCTCATCCAAATCATTGATGTAGATGACAAACAGTAACGGGCCCAGCACCGAACCCTGAGGCACACCACTAGTCGCAGGCATCCAGTCTGAGAAGCAACCTTCCACTATTACCCTCTGCGCCCTTCCATGGAGCCAATTTGCTATCCATTCAGCTATCTCTCCTTGGACCCATGCGATCTAACCTTCCAGACCAGCGGAACCTTGTTGAACGCCTTACTGAAGTCCATGTACACAACATCTACAGCTCCGCCCTCATCAACCTTTTTGGTCAGGTCTTCTGAAAAAATCGATCAGATTTGTGAGACATGACCTCCCACGTACAAAACCATGCTGACTATCCCTAATCAGCCCTTGCCCATCCAAATGCTTGTATATCCCATCCATCAGAATACTCTCCAGAAACTTACCAACTACAGATGTTAAGCTCACCAGCCTATAGTTCCCAGCATTTTCCCTGCAGTCCTTCTTGAAAAGAGGTACAACATTTGCCACCCTCCAGTCTTCCGGCACCTCTCCTGTATTTAAGGACGACTCGTAAATTTCAACCAGGGCTCCCGCATTGCATTTGCCTTCTTTACCACCGTTTCAACTTGCAGATTTTTTGGGAATCCTGCACTAGCACTCCCAAGTCCCCATGCTCACTAATATTTTACATTTCAACCCTGGGATAGAGACTGAATATGTACCAAATATCATATTTCTGTGTTTCTGACCGCGCGTGGTGATGCCTCTGGACACGGTAATCCAGTCGGTAAGTTTGAGGCAGGCTATTTTTAGGGCACCTTTTCTAGCCCTTTCCCCAAGTGGGGTGAGCAGTGTGGATCCTAAAGAGGACTGCTCAATCGTTGGTGCAGCTGCCGAAGGGCTCTTCTGCCTTGTTCCAAGAGTCCAGCGACTGAATCCAGCACCCACTACCTGATTTGCCAGCTCATGACTAGGGACTTCCAGATCTCACAATCCTGCCTCCGTCGCCACTTGTTGATCACCATAGGTCTTAATCCAGGGTGTTAGGGTGGATTCCCTAGATGGAGGACACCTGTGCATGACTTTGTTTAACGTGGGGAGACTGGTGCACAGCCAGCCAACACATGGTCCTTGACAGATCTGGGTCAGGATCCAGTGGCATGGAGTCCAAGACGACCGGAGACCCTTTTCTGCTGCTGCCTTCATCTGCTTTCCTAGCCGTTGCGACGCTCCACTAAGGTCAGCCATCATCCTTCTCCTGTTCAACCGTTGAGGTCTTGGTTGGATTTCTCTTTGTCAGAGTCCTCCCCCTCGACCTTACCGCCATGGGTGGCCCTACCAGGAGCATAGCTCCAGACGGCATCGCTCTCAGGACTACACAAGCTTCTCACCACGACAAGGTGACAATCCACGGAGAGAAAATATCATAGATCTTTCTATCTACCGTATTGGGATGTATGAAAAGCTTTTGAAATGAGAGTTAGAAAGCGAGCACACAAACAGAAGTGAAAAGTGTGAATTGCAGGGCTGAAGGATGTGGTTAGCAGATTGGGGTGTGCTGATAGAGAAAGTGAGAGAAATGGAGCAAATAGATGGGTTGCCATACTGCAGTAATGACCAGTTCTAGTACAGAGGAAACAAGTTGCCTGAAGTAAATGGCGGGACCCTTAAGAGCATTGGTGTAAAGAGGGATCTTGGCTTGCAAGGCCATAGCTCCCTGAAAGTAGCAACATCAGCAGAGGAGTAAAGAAGGAATATACTTGTCTTTGTCAATTGAGGCATTGTGTATAAGAGTCAGGAAATCATGTTGCAGCTTTATAAAACTTTTGTTAGGTTATATTTGGAATATTGCGTGTGATTCTTCTAGTCATTGCATTGGAGGAAGGATGTGAAAGCTTTGGAGAGGGTGCTGAAGCAGTTCATCACGTTGCTGCCTGGATTAGAGGGTAATAGCTATAAGGAGAGATTGGACAAACTTGGAATGTGTTCTCTGGAGCGTTGGAGACTGAGAGGAGGCCTGATAGAAGTTTATAAAATTATGAGGCATCGATAGGGTCGATAGTCGATCTTTTTCCTAAGGTAGAAAAGTCAAATACTAGAGGGCATAGATTACAGGTGAGAAAAGTACAATCACAATGTTTAAGAAACATTTAGACAGGTACATGGATAGTATAGGTTTAAAGGTACATGGGCCAAATGTAGGGAGGTGGGAATAGTGTAGATGGGGCATATTCGAAGGCGTGGGCAAGTTGGGCCATAGGGAATGTTTCCCCGCTGTATGACTCTATGATAAGGGTAAAGTTTAAAGGAGATTTGCAAGGCAATTTTTTTGTTTTCTCAGTGGCAGGTGCGTCGAGCTACTGATGTGAGTCTATTAAATTGCCAATATTGTCAGCACAGATATGGTAGGCCATATGGGCTGATCCTCTGCAGTACTGTGCTATGTTCTTTGTTCTAAGTACATAACAATAGACAATAGGTGCAGGAGTAGGCCATTCAACCCCTCGAGACAGCACCGCCATTCACTGTAATCATGGATGATCATTCACAATGGAGGCTGGTTCCCTGGATGCTTTCAAGAGAGTTAGATAGAGCTCTTAAAGATAGTGGAGTCAAGGGATATGGGGAGAAGGCAGGAACGGGGTACTGATTGTGGATGATCAGCCATGATCACATTGAATGGCAGTGCTGGTTCAAAGGGCTGAATGGCCTACTCCTGTAACTATTGTCTATTGTCTACCCCGTTCTTTCCTTCTCCCCATATCCCTTGACTCCGCTATCATTAAGAGCTCTATTTAACTCTCTCTTGAAAGCATCCAAAGAATTGGCCTCCATTGCCTGAGGCAGATAATTCCACAGACTCACAACTCTTTGTGTGAAAAAGTGTTTCCTCATCTCTGTTCTAAATGGCTTACCCCTTATTCTTAAACTGTGGCCCCTGGTTCTGAACTCCCTCAACATCGGGAACATGTTTCCTGCCTCTAGCGTGTCCAAACCCGTAATAATCTTATGTTTCAATACAATATCCTCTCATCCTTCTAAATTCCAGAGTATACAAGCCCAGCCGCTCCAATCTCTCAGTATATGACAGTCCCGCCATCCCTGGAATTAACCTTGTAAACCTACGCTGCACTCCCTCAATAGCAAGAATGTCCTTCCTCAAATTAGGGGACCAAAACTGCACACACTACTCCAGGTGTGGTCTCACTAAGGCCCTGCACAACTGCAGAAGGGCCTCTTTGCTCCTATACTCAACTCCTCTTGTTATGAAGGTCAACATGCCATTCGTTTTCTTCACTGCCTGCTGTACCTTACTTTCACTGACCGATGAACAAGGACCCCCAGATCCCGTTGTACTTCCCCTTTTCCCAACTTGACACCATTTAGATAATAATTTGCCTTCCTGTTTTTGCTACCAAAGTGGATAACCTCATATTTATCCACATTAAACTGCATCTACCATGCATCTGCCCACTCACCCAACCTGTCCAAATCACCCTGCATTCTCATAGCATCCTCCTCACGGTTCACACTGCCACCTAGCTTTGTGTCATCTGCAAATTTGCTAATGTTATTTTGAATCCCTTCATCTAAATCATTGATGTATATTGTAAATAGCTGCAGTCCCAGCACCGAGTCTTGCGGTACCCCACTAGTCACTGCCTGCCATTCTGAAAGGGACCCGTTAAACCCTACGCTTTGTTTCCTGTCTGCCAACCAATTTTCTATCCATGTCAGCACTCTACCCCCAATACCATTTGCCCTAATTTTGCCCACTAATCTCCTACGTGGGACCTTATCAAATGCTTTCTGACAGTCCAGGTACACTACATCCACTGGCTCTCCCTTGTCCATTTTACTAGTTACATCCTCAAAAAATTCCAGAAGATTAGTCAAGCATGATTTCCCCTTCGTAAATCCATGCTGACTCGGACCGATCCTGTTACTGCTATCTAAATGTGCCGCTATTTCATCTTTTATGAATGTCTCCAGCATCTTCCCCACCACCGATGTCAGTCTAACTGGTCTATAATTCCCTGTTTTCTCTCTCCCGCCATTCTTAAAAAGTGGGATAACATTAGCTACCCTCCAATCCACAGGAACTGATCCTGAATCTATAGAACATTGGAAAATGATTACCAATGTGTCCATGATTTCTAGAGCCACTTCCTTAAGTACCCTGGGATGCAGACTATCAGGCCCTGGGGATTTATCAGCCGTCAGTCCCATCAAACACCATTTTCTGCCTAATGTGGATTTCCTTCTGTTCCTCCATCTCCCCAGATCCTCTGGTCACTAATACATCAGAAAGATTGTTTGTGTCCTCCTTAGTGAAGATGGATCCAAAGTACCCGTTCAACTCATCTGCCATTTCCTTGTCCCCCATAATAAATTCACCCTTTTCAGTCTTCAAGGGTCCAACTTTGATCTTAACTAATTTTTTCCTCTTCACATACCTAAAGAAGTTTTTACTATCCTCCTTTATATTCTTGGCTAGCTTACCTTCGTACCTCATCTTTTCTCCCCGTATTGCCTTTTTAGTTATCTTCTGTTGCTCTTTAAACATTACCCAATCCTCTTGCTTCCCGCTCATCTTTGCTACGTTGTGTTTTTTTTTAATACTGTCCCTGGCTTCCCTTGTCAGCCAAGGTCGCACCTTACTCCCCTTGGAATCTTTCTTCCTCTTTGGAATGAACTGATCCTGCACCTTCTTAAACTATGGCCCCTGGTTCGGCACAAATAAATTCGAAGCCGAGTTAGATTTGGATGTCCAAGCTGCTGAGGATGTTCTCCCGTTCCGTCGTCGGAGTTCCATCATCCCGGCAAGAGGGCCTGAACATCGGGCCGCCCGTAGCGGCGACTGTGGGGGGCTTCGGGAGGCCCCGACCACGGGTGAACATCAAAGAACATCAAAGAGGAGGATGACTGAACTTTGGGCCCCCACACTTTGATTCCGCTGTGTGGGGGATGTTTATGTTAAAGACTATCTTTTCTTTTTATTGGTATGGCTGTATGGTGACCCCAAATTGCACTGTACCAATTGGTGCATGTGACAATAAATGTCTCTTGTCTCTTGATTTTTAAACTTCTGCCAACGATATGGAGATCAAGCAGGGAAGTGGAACTGTGACCAATAATCTGATCAAACATTATTTAATTGAACGGTGGCGCTGGCCCAATGCATTGGATTCATACAGCACGAAACAGGCCCTCAACCCAATGAATCAACACCAACCAGCCAACATTCATCTACATTAATCCCTTCTCTCCTACGTTCCCATCAACTGCATCAGATTCTACCACTCACCACATTATAATGACAATTTACCACAACCAATTAACCTAGCAACCTACACATCTTTGTGATGTGGGAAGAATCTGGTGCACCCAGAGGTAAACCATAAAGCCATAGCTAGAACATGCAAACTCCACACGGACATCGCTGGAGGTCAGGATTGATCTTGGGTGGCTAGAGTTGTGAGGCAACAACTCCACTCCATGTGCCGTAGAGTCATCTTGACCTATCCCTGTACAACATTTGCAGTGGAGACACAAGAAACTGCAGATGCTGGAATCTTGAGCAAAAAACAAACTGCTGGAGGAATTCAGTGGGGGTCAGGCAGCATTGAGATCCTGGGTGGGACCTCGGATCTCAAATGACCCATTGAGCTCCATCAGCAGCTTGTATTTTTGTTTGTCTTCTTCATTAGTCTGTTATAACCCGATTCCACCGGGTGGCGCTTCGATGGCAGCCTCGCCTACAGTCTGTCTGTCCTTTTTGTCTTTTTTTTTGTTATTTTTAGTGTGTTTAAAAAGTTTGTGTGAATGTTCTCCGGTTTGTTTTATGTGGGGAGTGGTCAGGGGAAACTTTTTTTTCAATCTCTTACATTGCCGGAGATGAGATTGTTTTCTGGGTTGTATCTCCGGCCGCTCTGCGGCCTAACATCGTGGAGCAGGAGACCTTGCTTGGGACTGACTTTGAGCCCCACTGCGGGGCCTGGACTTAAAATCGGAGCCGATTCCTTGCCTGGGATCGACACTCTGACCGCGGCCTGCGGACTTTAACATCGCGGACTTTAACATTAGCCCTGACCATAGATCACTCGGAGTGGGGGAGTTGAGATTCCCCCCTGATGCAGGAACTTGATCGTCCCGACGAGGAGGCCTGCCGCCGGCTACGGGAGTAAGATCATCCCGTCAATGGAAGGTTAGAGGCCCCTGACCGCTGGAGGACAAAGAAGGGAAGAGATTGAACTTTTTTTCGCCTTCCATTACAGAGGAATGTGGAGGAGTCACTGTGGTGGATGTTTATGTTAAAATGTAGTTTATGTGTTCTTTAATATTATTGTATAATATGCTGTAAGTCTGTAACAGATAGGTAAATAAATTACAATTTCTAGCAATAGATCAAGTCTTTATGGAGAAGAGTTGCTAGCTGGTACATTGGCATATCATAATCAGTAGCATCATCATACTCCTCAGATTGCAACCAATAAGCAACTGTATACCTTGTTTTTCCTCAACATTTCAATTTTGGCATTGTAAACTACAAGTTTTTGCTCTTCAAACCATGCATAACATGCCTTTCTGCTCACTACTTTCCCATTAAGAATGTCCTGTAGATTCCATTTCTTAAGAAAAGGATTTTTTTTTTAAATAGCCTATGTATCCAAATACCAAACTAATCCCATTCACACAAGAATTCACAATATAACATGATTTTTAAATCTCACTGTCATAAATTTATATGCCAGATGGAAGGAATTTAATGTTTTATTCCCATAAATTAATCCAGAAACATCCACTCAAAATATAATCAAAATTATTGTTTTTTGCACAATGCATGTGACTCAAACTGTTGTGAATATTTAGTTTTAAAATAATGATCATGGAGAGAGAATAACACAAAATAAAGACAATTTAGATGGCTTATGACATGATTGTCCAAAAAAAATCATCTTGCGAGTGGGTTTTTCTGGAACGCGATCGATTGGAACGTTGCATTTGCGGTGAATTTGAACTCCATATTGGCAGGAAAAACACTGCCGGTTTGTATGGGGCCCAAATAACATTTTCGCAACGTAAAATTAGATTAAAGTCATTGCAAGAAGCAAGATTATATGTAAAATAAATGACACCCTTTGTTTTGTCCCATTCTTGCGATCCGTCACGTTGTAGGCGTTGAGGGTGTTAGAAGTCGCCTTTTATTTTAATCCAATTATTAAATTGTTCAGCGAATTAAAAAAAATATATAGCATGAACGGAAGTCCGATTGATTTTTCTTCATCAGCTAGCAGCCCGAGGAAATCCACCTCCGACAGGCAGTACAAAACTGGATTTTAATCCGCCCCCCCCCCTCAAAGGCGCCAAAGTCGCGCACACGGCCAGTGGCAGAACTGCAGCGCCGCTGAAGGTAGGTATTGTAACATCGCTAGATTCTGCTGCTCATTTAAACACATTTAGTCATTGTGAGAGGCTTGTAGTGGTGAATGGACGAGCAGATAAATCTCTGAGAATGGCGGACTAGGGCTTGAGAAGGTGGTGATGGGCGGACAGAAATAGTGGGTTTAGTTTAGAGCTACAGCGAGGAAACAAACCCACTGAGTCTGCACCAACCAGCGATCCCCGCACATTAACACTATTTTACACACATTAGGAACAATTTACAATTTTACCAAGCCAATTAACCTACAAAACCATGGAGAATACAAATGTCATACCAACAGCACCCATAGTCAAGATTGAACCTGGGTCTCTGGTGCTGTAAGGCAGCAACTCTACTGCTGCGCCACTGTGCCGACCTTCTCGAGGTTCTCGAGACAAAAGACATGGGATTGATTGCAAGGTCTCTGAATGGGATGATGGTGGGTTTGTACGGGTGTCAGGGGTTATGGGAAGAAGGCAGGAGAATGGGGTTAGGAGGGAGACATAGATCAGCCATGATTGAATGGCGGAGCAGACTTAATGGGCTGAATGGCATAATTCTGCTCCTATCACATGACTATGATGGGACTTTGGGCATAGTGATGATGGAACTTGTGAGAGCAGAGGTGAAGAGCTCATGTTCTGAGGTCACAGTGATATTGGCTTGGACTGAACGATCTACAGACATGAACTGTTTGCAAATCCATGACTGGTTTTATAAATGAATTTTCCTGGTGAAGATCAGCATGGCTGTCTATGTGCGGAGTCACGGGGGGAGGGGGGATTAATTTAATGAATATTTCTCATCCATTTTTATTGTGGAGAAAATCGAGGCAGCTAAGGAATTGAGGGAAATGAATTGTGATCTCTTGGACTAAATACAAATTACCAAAGATTAGATAATGGCAGTTTTAAAGTACATTAAGGTGGATCAATCCCAAGTGTCTGACCAGGTGCATTCTCGGACCTTGTGGGAAGATAAGGAAGAAATTGCAGTGGCCCTTATATTTGCTTCATCTTTAGCTACTGAAAACAAATATTGATTGATACTTTATTATCACGTGACATGTCTGTAGATTGGTTACTTCACTTACTAACCAATGGAATGCTTTATTATTAGAAGCTCCGCCTACTACACTGTTCATATTATCGCAACCCAACTCGTGCTGCCAGTCTACGCTGATACTCAGCTGAAGCAACATGCTGTAGTGTGTTATAAGTGCCTTTCAATAAATACTGTTGTACCATGTTCGTGAGTATGACTGGGTCATTTGACAATGTCGCAGTGAAATTCATTGTTTTGCATACCATACACAAGGTATGCAAAGAGTCGCCACGTATAGGGCGCTGACAAAGTTACAAAAGTATTCATCATAGTCACCAATGGGTCCCTCTTTGTTCCCTTGGCGGCCCCCTCATGCCGGCCCCTCTTTGTTCCCTTGGCGGTCCTCCCACGCCGGGTCCCTCTTTGTACTCTCGGCGGTTTCCCCCACACAGGGTCCTTCTGATTAGACATAGTGCAGTATTGTGTGTGGTGTAAATGTAACCATGAGGATTGAGGGTAGAATGTGGAAGTTGTCTATATGAGCTTCAACAACGCCTTTGACAAGGTGTGGCTGGCTAGGCTAGTTTAGAAGGTTAGATCGTGTGGGATCCAGGGAGAGCTAGTTAACTGGATACATAGCTTGATGGTAGGAAGCAGAGAGTAGTGGTAGAGGTTTGGTTTCAGATTGGCGGCCTGTGATAAGTCATGTGCCACAGGGATCAATGCTGGGTACATTGTTGTTTGTCATTTAAACAATTTGGGTGAGAATATGCAAAACATGGTTACAAAAATTGCTTATAAAACTAAAATAGAATGTGTGCTGGACCATGGAGGTTGTCAAAAATTGCAGTAAGATATTAATCAACTCGGCAAGTAAGCTGAGGAATGGCAAAGCAGGGAAGGACTTTCACAGTGAAATGTAGGGTTCTGGAAAGTATTGTAGAACAGAGCAACCTAGGAGTACAAATATATTGTTACTAGAAAGTGGCATCGCAGGGAAACGGGGTGGTGAAGAAGACATTTGGCACAGTGGCATTCATCAATCAGGGCACCGACTGCAGAATGCACTTGCACAAGATGTTGATGAGGCCGCACTTAATATAATGTGTACAGTTTTAGTCGCCCTGCTCTTGGAAATAAGTCATTAACCTAGAAAGAATGCACAGAAGATTTATAAGAAAGGGCCTGAGATTTGGGGAGCGGTTCGGCAGATTAGGACTTTGTTCCTTGGATTGTAGGAGATTGGGGGGGAGGGTGTTCTTCTAGAGGTGCATACAGTTATGAGGGTCATAGATAGGTGAATGCATACAGCCTTTTCCCCAAGGAATCAAAACCTAGAGGGTAGATGTTTAAGATGAAAGGAGAAAGATTTAAAAGGAACCCAAGGGGCAGTTTTTTACTCTGAGGGCGAGCTGCCAGAGGGTACAATAACATAACAAATAAAATAACATAATATTTGGACAGCTACATGGATGCAGTAGGTTTAGAGGGATATGGGTCAAATGTGGGCAAATAAAACCTGCTTAGATGGGTGTCTCTGTCGGCATGGATGAGTTGATGAAGAGCCTATTTCCATGCTGAACTATTCTCTAACTGAACTAACGAAGGAAACCTTGGTCCAAAAACAGAGGTGTCTTCGAGAGTGGGGCTAGAGGAAGAAACCTTGCATTTGTAAACATAGACACATTAAAAACGGGTGCAGGAGTAAGCCATTCGGCTCTTCGTGCCAGCACCACCATTCAACATGATCATGGCTGATCATCCAAAATCAGTACTCCTTTCCTGCTTTCTCCCCATATTTCTTGATTCCGTTAGCCCTATGAGTTATATCTAACTCACTCTTGAATACATCCAATTCATGGTCCCATTCACCTGTGTCAAAGTCCCATTCATAATTCTAGACTACCCCATAGTGCTGTAGACACTTTTGGTCACTGCTGCAATGTGGAATGAGGGTAGTTAATTTGCTTACACCGAGCTCTCAGAAACAATGGGAAGATTGTGATCAGATTTGTATGGTTGGTTGAGAGTTGGGTATTGGCTGGTGGACCAGGAATTGTCCTATTCTTCATCACAATAGTGCCACAGGTTCTTTTACATGCTTCTGAGGGACCAGACTGATATTTTAGTGTAATGTTCGATTGTAAAGACTGCAGCACTGAGGGAGAAGAAACTCTCCAGTGTAGAAGTACAGTCAGCCAACCTTGTGGACCTGCCTGAAGAGGGCTTTGTATCACAAAACTGCTGTGTGCATAGCAACCTGAGCCCTTTAGCAGTGGAAAATATTGTCCAAAAAAATCTTGGGTTTGTACATGCACTCTGATCTCACTATTTTAAGCCATAATTTTTAGCTCTTCAAAATAAATTACGTAAATATTTAGAATGGAAATTGTAATGTGATCTTTCATGTTTTGTGTGGTTGTGGGCTTGTCCATGAAAGCTGGGATCTGTAGCGTGTTTCTGAATGTTTGTTGGCTGCTCTTGTAGAAGTAACACTTACGTTGTGGCCGAAATTTACCAGCTGGTTGGGTCTACCTTGTGTAAGAGTCATCTTCCCCAGCTTATAATGTGCCTACTGCAAATTCTATTGCAGTGGTTAGACCTGACCCCCATTTTGTTGTTTCAGGAAGGCTCATGCACCTCTATGCCATTTGTGTGGATTGCCTAGAAGGAGTGCACAAGATAATTTGCATCAAATGCAAGTCGCGTTGGGATGGGGGCTGGCACCAGCTGGGAACCATGTACACTTATGATATTCTGGCTGCGTCTCCTTGCTGTCAGGTGAGTGCTGCACTTATATTCATTTCTGTCCCTCCAAACAGCAATCAGTCTGAAGATGGGTCCAGACCTGAAACGTCACCTATCCATGTTCTCTAGAGATGCTGCCTATCCTGCTGAGTTGCTCCAGCTCTTTGTTTCCTTGCCTGTTTAAAGTTGGTTTGCCAAAGGGATAGTGATGTGGGTGTGAGTAAGAGTTATTGTTATTGGCTATATTGTGGACAAGTGTTCGTGGTGCTTCAAAGTACACATAATTGATCGTAGCCCGTTCAGTCAGATGAGTCAAGATGGGAACCAATAATTTGGCCACAAATGTTTGACCCTTGAGTGGGGATGGGGGCTCGGTTGGGGAAGGCAATTTTCTCAAATTGGGAACTTGGTGGTCGAAGGCAGAGCTGCTTTTGCTGGGGTAAGAGGCGCTGCACAGTGGTACAGTGATAGAGCTGCTGCCTTGCAGCATCAGAGACCCGGGTTCAACCCTGACTATGGGTGCCGTCCGTACGGTATTTGTACCTTCTCCCTGTGACCACACGGGTTTGCTCCTGGTGCTCTGATTTCCTCCCACATTCCAAAGACCTGCAGGTTTGTAGTTTAATTAGAGTCTGTAAATTGTCCCTAGTGTGTGTAGGATAGAACTAGTGTATGCGTGATTGTGGTTGGCATGGACTCAGTGCGCCGAAGGGCCTGTTTCCAGGCTGTATCCCTAGACTAAACTAAAGTTGAGGTTGAGACCCTTCTTTAGACTGATTCGGGTCGAGACTCTTCTTCAGTCAGAGATGCTGCCTGTCCCGCTGAGTTACTCCAGCATTTTGTGTCTGCCTTTGATTTAAACCAGCATCTGCAGTTCTTTCCTACACATAAAGTTGAGGTTGGATGGACAGGAAGAGAAAAATATTGGAGTCAGCTGATGGGAAGGTGAGAGTTTTGGAGATTGATGTAGCCTCAGAATTGAATGTCAGTGAAGTAATAGAAATCAAGAGGAGCTGTTCATTTGCTCTTTTGAAAGCCTTCATGGGTTGCCAACATTTTATCCCAAGAATATGGGTCTGACTTACTGTAGCTGGACAAAGGCCCATCTAAGCTCTGGAGTTTACACATTCTCTCTGTAACTGTATGGGCTTCCTACCACTCCCTCCCCAAAGTAGTGCAATTTGTAGGTTAATTGGCAGCTGTAAACAGCTCGGTGTATAGTTCATCTGTAGGGTTGATGGAATGTGAAAAGAATAAAATGGGTGGATATTTTTCCCTCTGCTGCTTTGATGGTGGTTCAGCTGACAGATCCTTGGCTGCACCTTCTTCTAGCCTCAATGAGGTGCAGTACAGTATTGGATGAGTACAATATCTTTAAATACTGGAAATCCCTTAATGCAGAGCAGTTGCCAATCCAAATTCCTTTACCCTTATGCTCATCTGCACCCTTTTTATTACCCTTTTTAATATTTTCCGGTGTCATCTGTATACCTAATCCACCTTTTGTACCGTATAAATTTGTAGCCCGGAAAGACCATTTGGCCCATTGAGCTCATGTTGGGTGAGACTAACCCTCTCTCCAAGTCTTGGACCGTTCCTCTGCAGGTTGCTGCTCATCCAGGTACTTCTCAGCGTGATGGGGGTTTCTGAATCCCCGCCACCCCCCCCCCCCCCATTCCCCTCACTCTTTCGGGAGAGGGGAATTGAAGCTGCATTCCTCATCTTTTCCATATCGTAAGTTGACAAGGGTATCTGTCCTCACTTTCTCATGTACATTCAAAATAAAGAAATCTTTTTTTTCCTTTCAGGCGAGGCTGAACTGCAAGCACTGTGGGAAGCCGGTCATTGATGTGCGAGTGGGGATGCAGTATTTCTCCGAATACAGCAACGTCCAACAATGTCCGCACTGTGGCAACCTAGACTACCACTTTGTAAAACCCTTTTCCTCCTTCAAAGTGTTGGAAGCTTATTGACGATTGGTTTCTATTTTTTGTTTTCTTTCTAGAGTAATTATTATGTAGAGATGTAGAACCTTTACTCGTTTCTGTATTGGTTGCTTGTGTGTAAGTCTTTATCCAGTGTTAGCCATTGGTTATTGGGTTGGGAGTCGCAGGAGGGTTAGCTGAATTGGTAAGTTGCCTATTCCAAGTGAAAAAGATTTGCATACAAGCTGCTAGTTCGATCGGTTGGGTTGGTTTGACACTGCATCCTCCAAGGTTCTGTTTCCACCTTGAAAAGAATCAAAATGGGTTTTATTTTGCTATTGTAGTTGGTAATTGGTGCTTGACGGTTGAATGTAACTCTACTCTAGGCACCGGGTGCCTTCCCTTTCCCTTGAGTATTTCCCTGCCCTTATTAGGGTTGGTTCACGACTCCAGTTGTGATATGTTGAATTTAAAGAGGGGAAGTAATTATTGTGCAAAGGAGGTGGATTGAGGCTTGCTGCTTTCATTTGATGGGGCCATGTTTTCCCCCTTTAAGACTTTTTTTCCCCTTACTTGCTTAATTTAGTCTCTACACTGCATATATTACTGCCATAACAAACTCTCATCCTGCCTTTTCCCCAAGACCTAAATCCATGTTGCTTCAAGAGTGGTTTTTTGCCATATGAACAGGAAGAATGGAAGTTTTGCTTATTGTAGCTTTACAGGCACATTGGATGCAACATGACAAATAAATCTAAAATAAATGATCAGTTCTTCAAAATAAATTACATCACAATAATGCAAAAACCAAAGTATATTGAGCAACCATGGTAGTGCAAGGTCCATAGTAGTTGGGTGTTGTGGTTAGGGTTGTGCAGAGTAGTTCAAGAACATGTTGGGTGATGGGAAGAAGCTGCTCTTTAACCAGGAGGTAACGATTCTCAGGCTCCTGTACCACCTTCCTGATAGTAGCAGAGCAAAGAGAGTGGTCAGGACAGGGTGTGGATCTTTGAATACTTCTTGAGGGAGTGCTTCCTGTAGATCAGTTCAATGTGGGGAGGACAATACCCAAGGTGGGCCAGGGAATGTCCACCACTTTCTGCAGCTTCTTTTGGTCTTGAGAATTCAGATTGCTGAACCAGGCTGTGATGCAACCAATCAGTATGGTCTCCATTATACACCTGCTGATAAAACACATCTTCTGTGAATGAAGACTTGGATTTATATCAATGTGAGTTTCTGCTCAAAGTTTCAATTATTTCAAAATGTAGTGATTAATTCGATCACAATATGACAGGTGGCTTTTGTCTTGTTGATTGTGGGATATATGTTGAATAGGAACTGAAGATAATGTCCTTCCTTTGCTTGGTAATAATACCAAAAGACAGAACTTTCAAAAGTACAGAACCTCGTTAGTAGTGGGTGGGAGAGTGGGCCCAGAACTTGTCCTGGCTGTTTGATTAGGACTTGAACCCGTAAACCTGTGACTCATAAGCAGTGGTTCCTCCTCTGTGCAACAGCTGATAGGTCAATTATTAGAATATTACTTTGAGTTTGGGTTATGGCTCTAGTAACTCTGAGTTTCCAGTTGCCAGTCATTTTATTTCTCCATCCCACTATCATTTTGACTCCACTGTCTTTGGCCACTTAAAAGACCAGCACTTTAGTCTCCTTTTTGGTTCAATACAATCTTTGGGACTCATTGTTACATTTAACAATCGTAACATTCATAGAATTTGTGTTGAATGTCTCTCTTCTCCCAATCTTTTCTTAATTTTTTTTCTTTTCTCCTCCCTTATCCAATTTCTCTCATCCCTTTTACCTATCCATGTTTTTCTAAATTGACCTAACTACCTGTCGCTACCATTTCCTAGTACCATATACTCTTTGATCTCTTTGATCTTTACCCCTCTCACAAACCTATGCACTCTAGTTTTAGACTTCCCTACCTGGAAATAGATGGTGGCTATTCACCTTATCCACTCCCCTCATTATATTATAAACCTCTATGTCACCCCTTGACCTTTTACACTGTAGGAAAAGAAAGACCCAGCCTATCCAGCTTCTCCTAGGAACTCAAATCCATCCAGACTCGGTAACACATACTCAAAAATCTTCTTTGCCCTCTTTCCAGTTTAATGACATTCTTCCTATAGCAAGGTCACCAGAACTGTATTTAGTACTCCAAATGTGGCCGTGCCAATGTCTCGTACATCTAGTTTAGTTTTTTTAGTTTAGTTTAGAGATACAGCGCGGAGACAGGCCCTTGGGCCCACCGGGTCCGCATCGACCAGCGATCCCCACACATCAACACTGTCCTACACACACTAGGGACAATTTACACATACACCAAGCCAATTAACCTACATACCTGTACGTCTTTGGTGTGTGGGAGGAAACCGAAGATCTCGGAGAAAACCCATGCGGTCACGGGGAGAACGTACAAACTCCGTACAGATAGTACCTGTAGTCAGGATCGAACCTGGGTCTCTGGTACTGCAAGCGCTGTAAGGCAGCAACTCTACTGCTGTGCCACCGTTACCGCCCTGTAACATAACTTCCTAACTCTTGTACTCAGCACCCTGCCTGATGATGGCAAGCGGGCCAAACACCTTCACTACCCTGTCCACCTGTGACACCATCTGCATTGTCCTACCAAAATGCAGCACCACATATTTCTCTGAATTAAACTTCATTTGCCAAGGCCCATTAACCCAGATGACTTGAAATAATGACTTGCTTCTCTCTTCACAGATGCTTCTTGAACTGCTTGGTGTTCTAGCATTTTCAGCTTTAAGTTTAGTTCCATTTTTGGTTTACTTCCAGTGGTACTCATCTATTTGTCATAGAGTGATACAGCATGGAAACAGGCCCTTCAGTCCAACTTGTCCACACCGCCCAACATGTCCTAGCTTCACTAGTCCCACCTGCCTGCGTTTGGTCCACATTCCTCCAACTTGTCCTATCCATGTACCTATCTAACTGTTTCTTAAACATAGGGATAGTCCCAGCCTCAACTATCTCCTTTGGCAGCTTGTTCCATACACCCACCACCCTTGTGAAAAAGTTATCCCTCAGATTCATATTAAAGGAATTGCCCAGGAAGCTACAGACCATCTAAAATCAGACATCCATGCAATAATATAGTTGATCTAGTAGGACCCATCCTACCACATAGAGGATAAAGGGCACCATTAGATCCAGCCTCTCAGGGACTCGTTACGCAGAGGTCCAGCCCCATTACTGGGAGATCCTATGTTTAGTTTTTTTAGTTTAGAGGTACAGCGCAGAAACAGGCCCTTCAGCCCACCAAGTCCATGCCGACAAGCGTACACTAGCACTTTCCTACACACAAGGGACAATTTACAATTATACCAAGCCAATTAACCTACAAACCTATACGTCTTTGGAGTGTGGGAAGAAACCAGAACTCTCGGAGAAAATCCATGCAGGTCATAGGGAGAACGTGCAAACTCCGTACAGACAAGCACCCGTAGTCAGGATTGAACCTGGGTCTCTGGCGCTGTAAGGCAGCAACGCTACTGCTGCACCACTGTGCAGTCTCAGTGTGCGGTGTCCCATATTGTGCTGCTGAGTCCATTATCAACCAATGTATGTGCCATTGCATTACCGCTATCCCTTCCTTCCCAAAAATCTTTTACAAGTATTATTATTTACAAGTATAATTATTGACTGTGCTGATGTAACCCTGGCAAGAATGCATAGGGAGGCAATTCACTCAAGCAGCTTCTGGAGCTTGGGTTGTTTGGAGAGTCTGAGATTGTTATATTTGGAGTTGGGTTATTTAAAGTGAGATTTAATGGTGATGTTTAAAATTCTGAGGGGTTTAGATTAGGGGAAACCACTTTCTGAAGACAGATTACAGTGGGGAATAGAGTTTAAATGATTAGATCACGAGCGATGACCTATAGAATGGTTACAACACAGTTGAAGACTATTTCATGCATTGGGTTTTTGACATTTTGTAAGAACATTCAGCCTGTACCGTTCCTCACCCTCTTCCTCTAAATCTGCAGGTATATCTAACCGATTCCTTTAAGAAAATAGTGATTGAATTTTTACTGTTTTGCCCATGCAACCAGTGTTACACAACATTAGAATCTGTTGCAACACTTGTTCCTCGTGTCTCCCCCTCCACTCCAGGATTGCAAATCAATGAACCCTGATTTGCAATCCTGAGACCAGTTTCTCCTTATTTACTCTTCAGACTCTTGATGATTTCCAGCTCTTCAATCGGATCGCCCCTTGTCTTAAAAAAACAATCTCCAACTTTGCTAATCTTTCCACCTAACCTGAACCTCTCATCCCTGGAGGCTCTCTGGTAAATCTCTCCCTCCACACCCACTCCACCTTCACATTTATGCGACTGGTTTTAAACTTGACCGAATTCCCAAAATGTTGCAAGAGCCAGATTTAAGTGTAACGCTCAGCACATAATTGGATCTGTGTTAGAAGAAGAGAAATACTGCACATCCATAGGGAGAAGAAGAGGCGGCACTGTGGCGCAACGGTAGAGTTGCTGCCTTGCAGCGCCAGAGACACGGATTCGATCTTGACTATGGGTGCTGTCCGTACAGATCTGGTATGTTCTCCCTGTGACCACATGGGTTTCCTCCGGGTGCTCCCGTTTCCTCCAACACTCCAAAGACTTGCAGGTTTGTAGGTTAATTGGTTTTGGTAAAAAATTGTCCCATGTGTGTGTAGGATAGTGTTATTGATCGCTGGTCAGCATGGACTTGATGGACCGGACAGCCTATTTCCGTGCCGTATCTCCAAAGTCCTATGGTATAGTGGACATGTTGAGACTAATTGGATTACTCTTTTAGAGGTACATCTTCCTTCTGTACCTCCTGCATCCTATTTGAGTAGTGACTCTATACAGGTAGATCTAATTGGAGAATTGGTCTGCTTTGAACCTTTGGCAATCAGATGGAAGAGGATCCTTGGAAGCTCTTGTACACCTGTTCACTGTGGTCTAAATTCTGAGCTTGTTGCCTTGCTCGGTATTGATAAAGGATAAAAGATTCTGCCTTGGAGAAAGGGTTTCCCTTTATGAAGTTAATTCTTCACTTTGGAGAATGAGCCTATTAGGATGGCTGTAATTCCCCCCCTCCCCCCCTCCCCCCCCCCCCCCAATATCCCCAATCCTGCGGCATGCATTTTTCATTCATCCCTTCTCCCTGTGAACCCAAGTGGTCGGTGTGATCCCGAATCTAACTGTCAGAGCTGATGGTTTGGACTAAGACTTTTTCTTGCTCTGTTGACATTTACCAGACTGATTGGATTAGGACTTCTGATCCCATTAGAAGCTTCTCCCCTCCAAATGCACTGTTTTAATGATGACATTTGCTGATGGTCTCACGCTGCTTATGCCAGTCAAAAATATACAGAATATAAATTGTTTCTTTGAAAAAAAATAAAGTTATTTTTGCATTAGGAAAAGTTTGTGTGTCTGAGAGAGTGTGTTTGAGCTTGTGTGCATACAAGAAGAGTTAGTACAGTATTATACAAGTAAGCGTTTGAAACTGCTTTCTAAGCCTGAGGAACACAATCTGGCAGACCTGAACCTGGTGCAGGCTTTATGCTTTCATTGAGATGCTTCACTGCTCCACTTGTGAAAAGTGAATGGCAATCGAGGGTTTGAGGATATTGTGTTGTAAAGCTTATTGTTCAGGTGGTAAAAGCCACATTTTTGGTTAAGAGCACATTTTTACTTGCAATAAATTATGGTCAGAAGCCTTTTGATTTGGTGTCATGTGTGTTTCTTCGTGCACTCAATGGTTATGACCATAAAACGAGCAGAATTAGGCCATTCGGCCCATCGAGTCCACTCCGAGATTCAATCGTGGCTGATCTTTTTTCCCTCTCAGCCCCTCTTTCCTGCCTTCTCCTTCTAACCTTTGACTCCCTTACTAATCAAGAACCTATCAATCTCTGTTTTAAAAATACCCAAAGTCTTGCCCTTCACAGCCGTCTGCGGCAATTAATTCCTCATTGACCATCTGAAACAAAACAAAACAAAATTCCTCAACCCATTCTAAAGGTACGTCCTTTTATTCTGTGTCCTCTGGTTCTATACTCTCCCATAACTGGAAACACCCTTTCCACATCCACTCTAAGCCGTATCTAATTAAGATGTAGTGCTGTTTTAGGTGTTATTATCTTTAAAAGTTTGTCATTGAGTGCTGCAGATATCTTTACTGAAGCTGAAGCCTGCCTTAATATTTGGAAGACAAGTGTATGTTTTGCTTGGAGAAATAAGGAAGAATACTGTTTCTGCCTTTGAAGTAAATGTTTTTTTACACATTCTTGGATTGACAAGACACCCGTTTATCAGATGAATGGTTTGGAATAACAGCACAAGTAAAATTAGATGGTGTGGCATCATTTCCCCTGCCAGTTGGTGCAGTTAGAATAGTTATGATCGTCAAGGCAGAGCAAACACTTTAATGATTAAACAATAAAGTGAACAGTTGTAAATGCAGGTAAATCAGTGCCCTGTCAAGTGATAAATAGCAAACTGATGATCGATTGCCAAATACTCTTGTGATTCCATGTGAGAATTATGAGCCAAACGTTGGAAACGTTGGTGCCATTTTGAGGGAGTGTTCCTTTTAGTATTCTGGCCAATATTTAAATCTAGCAACATTCCTAAAACTGATTATCAGATAGCCATCTCATAAATGTAATTATGTACAGGAATAAACATAAAGTTTGTGGGTACTGTACTTTAGCTATATTTAAAGTGGACATATTGCTCTGTTCAGACTCTATTGGGCACAACACTAGCAATATTGAATGTATAGACGCACTGAGAATGTTTTAACGGTTTAGCACAGTTTCTTGTTTTTTTAATATTCATTTTATTATATATAAAGCTTATTTTTGTAAAAAGCAAAGTTAAGTGACAACAGAGGGAAGGTTGGGGGATTATTGAAATTTTGGCCATAGCTTTCTAAACAGCTGTAGATTTGGAGGTTAATGCTTGAAGCTTAAAACTATAGATGTTAGAAATGATATTTAAAAAGAAAATAGGGATACAATGGTAAGCCCAGTAGGGAAGTAATTTGTAGGTATATTCTGAGATAGAACTCTTAGCCAATTGACTAAGTATGGAAAGTCAGCATGGATTTGTTAAATTTTACCTTAACTATATTGATAGTTTTTGATGAATAAAAGAGGGGGCTGACGAGGGTAATGATGTGTTTATGGATTTCCAAAAGATGTTTAATAGGGTCATTTAATAAACATATCATTGTTAGAACCTTTGGAATATAAAGCACAGTGGGGCATGGTTATAGAATTGACTAGATGACAGGAAAATGCGTAGCAGTGAACAGTTGTTTTCAGAATTAGGGGGAGTTTACAGTGGAATTCCCAGCGATTGGTTCCAGCACCCATTGTTTAGGTTTAATCTGCTAATAAAATGATATTGAACAGTTTCCACATTTGCAAATGATCATAACCCAGGAGCTCAGCCATATGGACACCTTGGTGGATTAGACAGGGTTGTGGCAGATGATGCCTCAAGACCCATCTCCCTCCTCTTCTGCGCCACTTCCACAATGGCCTCCATTCCCCAGCATTTAAAAAACATATCTAGCTCCTCTTTCAGTAGCTTCACCGAGCCAAGCTTCACAACTCAGCTAGAGAATTCCAGAGATATCGAGACAACGAACTGCAGATGCTCATTTACAAAAAATACCACAAGGCTTAGCAGAATGAGGCCATTTGGCCCATCAAGACAATTCTGCCATTTAATCATAGTGGATCTATTCCACCCCCCTTCCTCCCCCCATCCAAACCCAATTCTCTTGCCTTTTTCCTGTAAAAAGACAGTGTTGGAGTAACTCAGTGGAGCAAGCAGCATCTCTGGAGATCATGAATAGGTGATGTTTAGGGTCAGGTCTCCCCCCGCCCCCGCAATTAGTTCTCCACCTATTACTTGTCAGGCTTTGTCCTGCCTCTCTTCTCTTTTCCAGCTTTCTGAAGAAGGGTTCCGACACGAAACGTCACCTCCGTGATCTCCAGAGATGTTGTTTGACTCGCTGAGTTACTCGAGCACTAATACTGTCCTTTTTGTTCCATCAGTATAAGATCCCCCTCTTGTGGTTGAGCGTAACATATTTTGTGGAATGATAGAATAATGAGAAACAGATTAATTTCATATCCCTGCACCAAGTATTGGAAAACAAATTAACCCTTTATTGACAAGTGTTAAAAAGTAATTGGCAGTGTACTTCCCAATTAGTCAACAGTATCCAAGTCAGTGCCTCCCGCCCTCCCGGCCACTGCAGCTTCAGCAGCTCTAGCTTCTGCTGTTTCACAGGGAGGAGCTGGAGCGGGAATGGCCCGTGGAATAGGAGCAGAAACTGCAGTGGGAATGGGGAGTGGAGTGGGACCCAGGCATAGACCCGCAGCAGGAGCAGGCACTGGAAGTGGGGCAGAAACCGGAACGGGGGTGCGTGCTAGAGCAGCAACTGGAGTGGAAGCAGGAACGGGAGTGGGAGCAAGGACTGAAGCAGGAACTGGAGCGGGAGCAGGAACAGGTATGGGAGCAGGGACTGAAGCAGGAACGGGAGTGGGAGCAGGAAAGGGAGCTTGAGCAAGGACAGGGACCACAGCAGAAACGGGAGCATGAACTGGAGAGGCGTCAGTAACTGGAGTGGGAGCAGGGACCGAAGCCGGAACTGGAGCAGGGACTGGAGCAGAAACTGGAGCGGGATCAGAAGCTGGAGCAGGAACCGGAGTAGAAACATGGACTGGAGTTGGAACAGGGACTGGAGCAAGTCCTGGACCGGGAGTAGGTTCGACAGCAGTCGCAGCGAGCGGAGTGTGAACCGAAGCAGGAATGGGAGCAGAGGCCGGGGCAGGTAGAGGAGGTGGGACAGCAGTAGAGTCAGGCAGTGGGCTAGGAGCTGAAGCAGACTCTGTTGGCGGAGCCGGGTCGGCTGTTCCAGCGGCATCTCCTGGCACTGTCTGCTGGACCAGTAACGGGGAGTTCACCATATCTGCAACAGGCTCCAGGGAGCCCGGGAAAGCGCTACTGTCTTGCCTGCCCTCTGCATAGTGGACGACCGTGAACGCTGCGGCAATGTCTTGCAGACGCTGTTGCCCTTCAGCGACACTGAGGGCAAAGCCGTCTTCGGTCTCCCCTTCAGTGTCCGAATGGTCGGCGGCCTGGGTTTCTGTTGTCCCCGCCTTGCTGCGCATGTTCAGGATCTTCTTGTAGAGCTCGGTCCTCTCATCCTGCAGCACCCGGCACAGGTTCTCCAACCTCTTGATCTTCAACTGGAAGCACTCGTATTCCTTGGATCGCATTTCTCTCTGCAACAGAGCAGACCAGGGTAAGAGTCTCTCAGCGCCAGAGGCCATTTAGTCCGTTGACCCCGTACTGGTTCTCCAAGGGAAAGATTTAAAAATAACCTGAGGAGCAACCCCTTCACACAGAGGGCGGTGGGTATATGGAATGAGCCGCCAGAAGACAGGTACTATAACATCATTTAAAAGGCACTTGGACAGGTACATGGATAGGAAAGGTTTGGAGGGATATGGACCAAGTGCAGGCAAGTGGCACTATCTTAGATGAATGAGTTGGGCCGAAGGATCTGTTTCTGTATGCCTCACGATTCTAATGAATTTTCTTCCCTGCTCTTACGTAGAACAGTACAGAATAAGAACTAGGCCCTTCAGCAGGCAACCATGATCCATATCCTTCCATTCGCTATGTGTTCGTGTGCCTGTCAAAATGCCCCTTAAATTCCACAGATTCACCACCCTCTGACTAAAGAAATTCCTCCTCAGGAGCATCGGTTTTCTCTGGAGCATCGAAGTTTGAGGGGAGATGTGATATAAGTATATACAATAATGAGAGGAGTAGATAAGGTGCACAGTCAGAACCATTTTCCCAGGTTAGAAATGTCAAATACTCAAGGGCATAGATTTAAAGTGAGAAGGCCAAAGTTTTGAGGAGATGTGCAGGGCAGTTTTTTTTAATACAGAGAGTGTTGGGTGCCTGGGATGCACTGCCGTAGTGGTAGAGCAGCAATTACTGTGGACGCTTTTAGATAGGCACATGGCTATGCAGGGAATGGAGATATATGGATCATGTGCAGACAGAGGGGATTAGTTTAGCCTCATGTTCGGCACAGACATTGTGGGCCGAATGGCCTGTTCCTGTGCTGTACAGTTCTATATTCTGTGTGCAGCCCAGGCCTCACCCTATCAGAGATATTCCCTTTATCTTCTTATCCATTCCTTTCCCACTTCCTCTTCAATGTTTTCTGTCTTTCCCAGTTCTGATGAAGGATATTTGACGTGATACGTTAACTTTGTTTCTCTCTGATCTCCTGAATATTCCCAGCAATGTTTGTTTTTAGCTTGGACCTTGTATTCTACCTTATGCCAGCAATTTACCTTCCTTAAAGCACATATATGCTCCCCACTGACACCAGTATTTGGGATCACCTTTTTAAAAGCATTTAAAAGGGCGGCACAGTGGCACATGGCAGTGCCAGGGACCTGGGTTTGATCCAGACCTCGGTTGCTATCTGTGTGGAGTTTGCACGATCTCCGATCCATTTTAGCTCACGGGGAGAATGCAAAAACTCCGTACAGACAGCACACATAGTCAGGATCGAACCTGGGTCTCTGGCACTCTGAGGAAGCAACTCTACCGCTGGGTCACCATGCCGCTCTTATAATTAGCATATTGATGCCCATTTTGTGAATCCTGGATACACACCATCTGGGCCAGCAGCAGTGTCCCTTCTAACACTAAATAGTATTTCAAACCTCATCTGCAGTAACATCTTTTAAGAGAGCATCATTATTAATCCTTAAATTTGTTAGTGTCAGCTTTATTCTTAAGAATGGCAAAACAAGATTTATAATGCTTCTCCAGACTATCTTCCTCTGGCACAATCCAGCTCTGCAGGTATCTTTCTGCTGTATGCGAACGCGGGCCCCGAATGGATTTCCGATTTGCAAACTGTCCGGGTTACAAACAGATCTCAGGAACGGAGCCCTGTCATACCCAGAGAGTACCTGTACTATTGAAGCTGATCTGTAGGACAATCGAGTTACAGGAGATGATCTTCAATTAAGAAATTGATTCAGAGCTAAGTCATAGAGCCATAGAGACTTACAGCATTGAAACAGGCCCTTTGACCAACTTTCCCATGCTGACCAATATGCCCCATCTACACTAGTCCCACCTGCCTGCTTTTGGCCCATATCCCTCTAAATCTATCCTATCCATGTACCTGTCTACATGTTTCTTAAACACTGCGATATTACCTGCCTCAACTACCTCCTCCAGCAGCTTGTTCCACACAACACTTGTGTAAAAAAGTTACCTCTCAGGTTCCCATTAAATCTTTCCCCCCTCACCTTAAACCTATGTCCTCTGGTTCTTGATTCCCCTACTCTGGGCTAAAGACTGTGTGTTTACCCGATCTATTCCTCTCATGATTTTGTACACTTCTATAAGATCACCCCTCATCCTCAAGTCTATATGCTTATTAGAGCAGACACCTGGATAAAACTGACAACTTGCCAAAGGAAACCATGGCCTTATTTATAACGGCAGGGTGAGCATAGAGCACTGACTATCCTGGACAAAGGGATGACAGTATAAAAAAGCCTGTGTCTCCCTGACATTCTAAGCAGGTTTGTTACAAAAGCAACTACATTCTCACAAGCCCATCACATTCGGACATTCCAAAAAGGATATGGAAGGTTGAATAACATTTTTTTTTAGAATGGTCAATCGTATTCTTGGTTGTCCCTGAATCTTCCATTTCTACCCCAGCTCAAAATTAATATCCCTCTCATCCAACATGGATCTCAATATTTTGAAACTTGTTATCGTGTGAATCTTCTTCTGCCAACTGTCTTGAAGAGCGGCTGATGGGGAGACTTTACAGGCTGGAGATAGTGGCTTGTGGAAGAGAGAAGGTCGTGTAAGGGTGGGGGAGAATTAATCCTCACCTCCTCAATCATACCCAGCAGAACTTTGTTGCAGGATTCCCACTTTGTCTTCCACATTAAGGTCTCCTTCTCAAGCTTCTTCATCCTCTTTGTCATCTGTAAGAGTACAATGATCAGTGTTATAGCCAGAGAAACAAGTTTCAAGTAGGTAGCTCTTTGTCATCTTGCCCCCCTTCATCTTGGGTCAGTTGATTATTGGTTCAAGTTCACATTCCCCACCCAAAACATCACTTATCCATGTTCAAAAGAGATGCTGCCTGACCCACTGAGTTACACCAGTAACCATCTTCTCCCCTCTATCATTGGGCTAAAGGTATAGAAGTATAACAACGGACACCTCCAGATTCAGGGACAATTTCTTTTCAGGTGTTATCAGGCTACTGAACCATCCTACCGCAACCAGAGTGCAATCCTGAACTACTATCGACCTCATTGGTGACCCTTGGACTATCGACCTCATTGGTGACCCTTGGACTATTACTGGTGTTATCTTGCACTAAACAATATATATCTGTACACTGTGTATGGCTCGATTGTAGTCATGTATTGTCTTTCCACTGGCTGGTTAGCATGCAACAAAAGTTTTTCACTGTACCTCGGTGCACGTGACAATAAACTAAACTGAACAGAACTTTGTGTCTTTTTTAGATATGCAGTTTAAATTGGCATAGGGTTGGCACAGACATGGTAGGCCAAAGTGCCTGTTCCAGTACTGTGTTGTTTTAAGTTCAATAGAGTACGGATGGATATACAACACAGAAACAGGTGCTTGGGCCCAACTCATCCATGCAAAACTAAGGTGCCTTCCAGAGCTCATCCAATGTTTCTGCATTTGGTCCTTATTCCTTTAAATAGTTTTTATTCCTGGACCTGTCCAAATGTCTTTTGAAAGTTGTAACTGAACTCACCTTTCCCGCTTCCTCTGGCAGCTCGTTCCACATACCCACCTAGGTGAAATACTTGCCCTTCAGGTCTCCTCTAAATCCTTGCCCTCTCATTTTAAACTTGTGTGTCTAGTTTTTCACTGTATCTCGGTACCCACAACGATAATAAACCAATACCAAATGAGCAGTTGATGTTTTGGGTCATGTACCATCATCTGGATTTTCTCATGATCTGTGATTATCCAAAGAGTTTCTTGTTACTGACCTTTTCCATGTCTTGCTTGAAGGTGCCAAAAGCTTCATTGCTTTTCGCCAGCGTGCCCTGGAACTGCTCAAACTTCTCCGAGTACAATGTAAGCTAAAAATAGAATGGCAGACACACGTTAGGTTTTGAGAGAAGAGCATTCCCATTGCAAGCTACAGTAAACCTTTCACTTCAGTGGCTGGCTCTCCAAGGCAGTTACTCCGGGCTGAATGTTCTATTGAAGCACCAAGTGAGTGCTGCTTTGTTGCAGATATTGCATTTAGACTTTAGGGATACAGTGTGGAAACAGGCCTTTCAGCATGACGAGTCCACGCCAACCAATGATCGCCCCGTACACGAGCAGTGTCCCACACACTTGGGACAATTTACAATTTTACCAAAGCTAATAAACCTACAAACCTGTGCGTCTTTGGAGTGTGGGAGGAAGCCAGAGCATCATGCAGTCACTGAGAGAATGTACAAACTCCGTACACATGGCAACTGTAGTCAGGATCGAACCCGGGTCTCTGGTGTTGTAAGGCAGCAACACTATCGCTGTGCCATTGTGCCACCCAAAGAATGAAATATCAGAACAAGGCCCCACCTGCCTTCTCAGGGGGCATTGTGAGATTGATTTAAAGGGGACCTGAGGAGCAAGTTTTTCTACACAGATAGCGGTGGGTATATAGAATGAACGGCCAGAGGATGTGGTAGAGATGGATACAATTACAATGCTTTTTTAGACTGATACAATAATTGGAAAGATTTAGAGGGACACGGGCCAAACACTAGCTCAGGAAAGGACCTTGGGGAGCTTCTATCAGTTGGGCCAAATGCCTTTGATCTCTGCTGTAGAAATGTAGATAATCAGTTGCACTGTTTTGAAGAAGAGTACAGGAGCTCTCCCTGTATTCATTCCTCAATCAGCACACTAAAATTGAACATCATCCCACACGGTATGTGAGAGCTCATGGTGTGTGCATTGCCTTCTGCATCCCAGTGACTTAAAGTGATACAAATAGCTTTCATCCTGGGTGAAAGGCATTGCGCAGGGAGTACAAGACAGATGAAGACATGAAGGATTTGACATTATACAGTATGGTGATACAAGATTAATTAATGGCCACAACATAATGAGAACCCCTAGGAAAAAGTGATGATAGGATGGTAACATTTCAAATTCAGTTAGAGGGTGAGCAACTTGGTTCCGAAACCAGTGTCCTGGATATAAATAAAGAAATAGGCATGAGGATAGTTGGCTAAAATGGAAATAACCTGAAGGGTAAAACAGTGAATCAGCAGCAGCAGACATGAGGAAATATTTCATAAATCTCAGCAAAGGAGCATAAAGTGAATTGTCACTGTATTTTCCCCAGGGTAGGTGTGTCTACAACTAGAGGGCATAGGTTTATGATGAGAGGGGAAAGACTTAAAAGAGACTTGAAGGGCAACTTTTTCACACCGAGGGTTGTGGGTATATGGAAATATCTGCCAGAGGAAATGGCAGAGATGGATACAATTACAACAGTTAAAAGATACATGGACAGGTACATGTATAGAAAGGGTTTGGACGGCTATGGACCAGGCAGTGGCAAGTGGAACTAGCTCAGTTAGACAACTTTGTCGGCATGGACAAGTTGGGCCAAAGGGCCTGTTTCCCTGCTGCTTAGCGATATGATGGGTGTATCAAGAACCAGAGGATATAGGCTTAAGATGAGGGAAGAAAGATCTCCAGAGATGCTGGCTGACCTGCTGAGTTACTCCAGCATTTTGTGTCTATCTTTGGTATAAACCAGCATCTGCAGTCCTTTGTTTCTACAATAGCTTTAGAGATATATTCGGCAAACTAACAAAGCTAAAGGCTCTGGAACCTTTGGCTTGCAGGGGATGCATTGGTTGCAATCTACTACCAAGATTCCTTGGATCTGGAGAGGTCTCACAAAATTGGAAAGCTGCAAATGTAACACCAATGTTCAAAGAAGGAGTGACAGAGAAAAGAGGGAAGGAAGTATGGGCAGTTAGCCTAACATCTACAATAAGGGAAATGCTGGATTCTATTATGAATACGTATCAGCAGGACATGCAGAAATCCAGTAGACATCAGGTAAGTAACAGCGTAGGGATAAATGGGTCATTTTTGGATTGGCAATTAATATCTAGTTGTGCATCACAGAGATCTTGCTGGGGCATCAACTACTTCTCATCCATGCTGGTGATTTAGCACCAACTGTACTGCAGCCAGACTATGACACATTAATGGGTGAGTTTGCAAGTCACAAGGTGGACACACCGAGCCGACAAAAGGATATGGATTAAGTTGGTACACAAGAATCCAGCAGATTGAGGATTAAGGGGCAAAATGTGATGTTATCCACTTTGGAAGGAGGAATGATGAAGCATATTATATTTGTAAAGTGCAAATTATATTTTAACTGAGCATGACTACTACAGAATGTTGCAATACAAGAAAATCTGGAATGTTGGTGCTTGAAATAGAAATGCAAGTAGAAGGGGTATGCACTGCTTAGATTAGACAGTATGCACAGACTAATTTCAATTAATTACTTTCTTTCAGAAGGTCATATAAATTTAGAATAAGAAGTCATCCATTTCAGATGGGGATGAAGAGAAACCTCTCTCCGAGTGGGGTGATCTTTGGAGTTCTCTATTCCAAGTAGGCGTGGATGTGCAGCCATAGAATGTTTCCAAGGCAGAAGTTTTGGCTTTCAAAATTACAAGTGAGTGTATGGAGAGAGGGAGGTCAGGGTTGGACCAACCACGATCTAGTGAATGGTGCAGCAGGCTTGAGGAGCCACAACGTCAATGCGTGCCCTTGGATCTCCTGAGAGCATTATTGCATTCTACACCTGTCTATGGATTTGTGTTCATCCAATGTTAGTGATTAATGCATTAACATTAGTTTACCAATAGCTTTAAAATAGTAAGTGTAATTAAACATCAGTGAATTCTCATGCTCATTCCTTAGCTCATCGCACGGCTTATCTTGTGCAGCCCAATTTCAATTAGTTACTTCTTATTAAAGGAATGTGAGATGAATGCAGCTCCAACAACACAGAAGCTTGACACTAGGATAGGGCAGTATATATGATAGGCACCCCATCCACCACCCTGTACATTCAGTCCCTTTACACTGTTTGCAGGGTGTATCATCCACAAAATGGGTTGCAGTTACTCTCGAAGCTACTCGGACAGCTGTTACATGTGTCCTCTGCCAACAAGGATAAATATTACAGGCAGAATGGAACTACAGTATGCGCATCTTGCCTTCCAAGCCACACACAATCCCCACTTGGATATATATCGCTGCTGGGTCTAAATCCTCGATCTCCTGACTCAACAGCTCTTTCAGCAGAAGGACCGCAGGAGATTAAGAAGACAGCTCACCACCACCTTCTCAATGGTAATTAGATGTGGGCAACAAATGATGGTCTTGCCCGCAAAGTCCCAATCTCTTGAATTAAAAAAATTCTACCAACCCGAAATACCAATCAGGTTGACAAGATAATGTCTGTTGTCACACAGATTTGCAGATCATTGGGTCAATCAGCCAATCATTGGTGCTAGTTCTTCAACTGGAGCAATTCAATCCCACAGCACCACCTGTCCTTGTATGCATCGTCTATTTTTCCTTTAAATAATCAAACGGTCCCTCCTCAATATTCACCAGTGGGGAGATATACCTCGTGATAATAGCTGTTCCTTCTCACCGTTCCCTCTCATTGCTGTTTTACTGAACATCTTTCTCTCTAAAGTCATAGCTCAAATGGGGAAAAAAAAATCCCCTCAATAACTTGTGATGGGATGTGTGAGAAAGCAGAGCAGCCCAAATTGTCAGCAGGACAAGCACACTCAGTCCCAATGCCACAGCCGTCCACTGGGATGGAGAATTATGGATTCTTGTGAACTATGAGCAGAATACATTTGAGCTGATCAGTACAGCAAAATGACTATCACTGCCAATCGGCATTAGAATACATAACATGCTTTGGACTCATACTAACTGTGATTGTAAAGTGTAGCTCATTTTATTTGACACTGCCCTTGGAACGAGAAGATTGTGGGTTCAAACCCCACTCCAGTGATTTGAGCATAAAATCCAGGCTGGTGTCTCAGTCTGTTGCTGAGGGAGAGTGCTCCACTTTTGAATGAAATGTTAAACTGGAGCCCTGCCCAGTATCTCAGGTGGAACTTCAAGTTACCACAAGCACTGTTTCAGGGTAGTACAGAGGACTCTCCATTGAATCTGGGACAACATATAATCCTGAACCGATTACCTGGTCATTTTATACTTTGTCCCTTTAGCTTTTACACTGTGCACTGTGCACGGCTTGATTGTATTCATGTATTGTCTTTGACTGGATAGCAAATAAACAAAAGCTTTTCACTGTACGTTGGTGCACGTGACAATAATAAATGCAACTAAGCTCCTTTGCAAAGTTAGGTGGGATAGCTTGAGATAGTGGAAGGTGCTATATAAATGAAAGCACGATTGCTGTAAATCATTGAAAGTAAGAGCATTTGTCAGTGATAATTGATCATCCATCTCAATACTACATTTCTGCTCTCTTCCCAAACTCCTTAATGCCTTTGAGTCAAGGACTTTTTTCTCCTTCATCACTAGTTTCTATGGCTTCAATGAGAGCAAATTTACCAGGTTCACTACCCACTGAATGAAGAAACTCCTCATTTTAAATTCTAATCTCTTGCCCTGTAATCTGAGACTGTGTTTTAACTATCTTTAAATGAACATATATTCTATGATACCCATATTTTTAGTGCGGTGTTTAACCACCACAGTGGAGAGACTGGTGGAGTACACTCAAAAAATGATTTTGTTATGCTAGAGAACTATTTCAGAAATTACCTCTATGGTTGCAAAGTGGTGATCTCCTTGGGTATAAAATAAAAATGACAGCCTATCTGAATCTAGCCCCAACCCTAGAATTTATATCATTTTTGATACATGATCTTCCCCAATCTGGAATTCAGCAGCAGCCCAGGTGCACAGCACAAGCATATACACTTCTGACCAAGCAATGCAATATTGCCCCCGCTAACATGCATTTATTTATAGAGACCTGAGCAATAGCACATTTATTTATAAACAGCGGACTCTGCCCAAGTACATACTTGTTTCTAACATCAGTCCAGCCTAACACTGACATGTCTTGTGGAATAGATGAGCTCCTGCATAAAGTAATCATGCCTGTAACCTCCATGTGACCTATTCTACATGCCCACCCTTCACTGCATCATCACTGGGCCACCTGGGCTCTGACATTGCTCACCCTCACCTCTCTGATTTCTGGAACACTCCTTGACCTCTTTGACCAAGCTTTGGTGGCTCCATGTGTGACTGGCTGCAATGTTATTGCCTGGTCGCTGCGACTTAGTTGGGATACTTCATTACATTAAAGGTTCAAGAGTTGCACTTGCCATTCATTCTCAATGAAGTTTGGTCACAAATACACTGGCAACATTTTTCCTAATTATGGCCTTGCACGAGTGGTTTGGTTTCCCTGTATTCATTTGATTCTGACATGGAGTCATACAGCACAGAAATGAGCCCTTCAGCCCACTGTGTTCATGCCAACTGTTTTGTCCGTATCCACTCATCCAATTTACTCACGTTAGGTATGTACCCTTCTATGCCTTTGGTGTTTGTCTAAATGCCTCAAACATAGTGATTGTATCTGATTACAACACCACCCCAGGCAGCGAGATCCAAATACTAATCACTCTGTGTGAAAAGCTTTCCCATCAGATTCCCTTTCTGTCACCTTAAACTATGTCCTCTTGTTTTTGATAACATTGCTAAGGGAAAAAGATTCTGATTGTCTCCCCATCTGTGTCTCTCATAATTATATATATCTGAATGTTTTTTGAAAGTATAGCTGTTTGCCTAACATTTTTTAAATCTTTTGATGGGCAATATGAAATCTGCTATTCCTAAAATTCAATCTATCTGCAGTAAAACAATCATTTTAACTGTTTTTAATTTAAAACATGAACCTGGTTATATCGAATAATAGAATCACACAGTGCTGAAATAGGCCCTTTCAGCCTAATGTATCCATGGCAACTGTGATGTTTAGTTTAGTTTAATATTGTCACATGTACCTTGTTACAGTGAAAAGCCTTTGTTTGCTTGCTCTCAAGTCAAAGGAAAGACTATACATGATTACAATCGCCGCTGTATAGATAAAAGATAAAGGGTACAACATTTAGGCAAGATAAAGTCCGATTAAAGGTCTCTGATGAGGTAAATGGGTGGTCAGGACTGCAATCTTGCTGATGAGAGGACAGTTCAGTTGCCTGATAACAGCTGAGAAAGACAATCACATTTGCCTCCATTAGACATGTATCCCTCTACTCCATTCCTAACTAAGTACCTGACCAAATGACTTTTAGACGTTATAATTGGATCTGCTCGACCACCTCCTCTGAATCCTCGTTACAAATAACTGCCACCCTCTGCATGAAATAGATTTTTAAACCTGTGCCCTCCCGAACTGGACTCCGTTGCTCTGGAAAAAATACTATCTGCCATATTATCAGTATATAAATATACTGATAATAGTATATAGATAGACAATAGACAATAGGTGCAGGAGTAGGGCATTCGGCCCTTCCAGCCAGCACCACCATTCAATGTGATCATGGCTGATCATCCCCAATCAGTACCCCGTTCCTGCCTTCTCCCCATATCGCCTGACTCCACTATTTTTAAGAGCCCTATCTAGCTCTCTCTTGAAAGCATCCAGAGAACCTGCCTCCACCGCCCTCTGAGGCAGAGAATTCCACAGATATACTGTTTTTGCACATCATGATTAGGGTTAAGGTTCTCCTCTCTAGTGACAATAAACCCACCTTACCCAACCTCTGCTTGTAACTAAAGCACTCCAATCCAGGCAATATCAGAACTGTTTTCTGTACTCGAGCTGAGGCTGATGGATATTGTATACAGATGCTGGTTTATACTGAAGAGACTGTATACACAGAGTGCTGAAGTAACTCAGTGGGTCAGATAGCATCTCTGGAGAAAAAAGATCAGTGACGTTTCGGGTCAGGACCATTCTTCAGACTGCATATCTTGCATACATATCTATCTATTATATCATCCTATCTTACATACATATCTGGCAGGAATGCCGTGCTCTTATATTCTAAACCTCGCCTAAAAAAGGAAAGCAATTCATAACAATCTTTAATGTCTGTTATTGTGTCCTACTGTCTTGAAGGATCAATGGACCATAGAAACATAGAAAAATAGGTGCAGCAGTAGACCATTCGGCCCTTCGAGCCATTCAATATGATCATTGCTGATCATCTAAAATCAGTACCCCGTTCCTGCTTTTTCCCCATGTTCCTTGATACCTTTAGCCCTAAGAGCTAAATCTAACTTTCTCTTGAAAATATCCAGTGAATTGGCCTTCACTGCCTTCTGTGGCAGAGAATTCCACAGATTCACAACTCTTTGGGTGAAAACGTTTTTCCTCATCTCAGTCCTAAATGGCCTACCCCTTATTCTTAAAATGTGACCCCTGGTTCTGGACTCCCCCAACATCAGGAACATTTTTCCTGCATCTAACCTGTACAATCCTTTAAGAATTTTACAGTATATATTTCTATAAGATACCCTCTCATCCTTCTGAATTCCAGTGAATACAAGCCCAGTCGACCCATTCTTTCATCATATGTCAGTCCCACCATCCCGGGAATTAACCTGGTGAACCTACGCTGCACTCCCTCAATAACGATAATGTTCTTCCTCAAATTAGGAGACCAAAATTGCACACAATACTCCAGGTGTGGTCTCACCAGGGCCCTGTACAACTGCAGTAGGACCTCCTTGCTCCTAAACTCAAATCCTCTTGCAATGAAGGCCAACATACCATTAGCTTTCTTCACTGCCAGTTGTACCTGCATGCTTACTTTCAGTGACTGATGTACAAGCACACACAGGTCTCGTTGCACCTCCCCTTTTCCAAATCTGACACCATTCAGATAATAATCTGCTTCCTGTTCTTGCCGCCAAAGTGGATAACCTCACATTTATCCACATATACTGCAACTGCCATGCATCTGCCTACTCACCCAACCTATCCAAGTCACCCTGCAGCCTCATAGCATCCTCATCGCAGCTCACACTGGCACCCAGCTTTGTGTCATCCGCAAACTTGGAGATGTTACTTTTACTTCCCTCGTCTAAATCGTTAAAATATAATGTAAACCACTGGGGTCCCAGGACACAGCCTTGCTGCACCACTCCAGTCACTGCCTGCAATTGTGTTTCTTATTTTCTTTTGGTGCTTTTGAAATTGAATTCTGTCCTTGATTTGTGTACTGTGGTGTTTTCTTATTTAATTTATTCCGATTATGTGTTTTCTGTTTTGTTGTGATTCTATGCATTGTAAGGTGTCCTTGGGTTTTAGAAAGGCGCCAGTAAATAAAATGATTATTATTATTATTATTATTATTATTCTGAAAAGGACCCGTTAATTCCTATTCTTTGCTTCCTGTCTCCCAACCAGTTCTCTATCCATGTCAAAACCCTACCCCCAATACCATGTGCTCTAATTTTGCACACTAATCTCTTGTGTGCGACCTTATCAAAGGCTTTTTGAAAGTCCAGATACACTACATCCACTGGCTCTCCCTTATCCATTCTACTTGTTACATCCACACTTCCTTTGTACACCCACACCATTCAATATCTTTCCATTTATTGTACTTCAACCTGGCATTGTACTTCAATTTCCACTTTGCTGTATTAAAACCGGTTTGATGTTTTTTCTGCCCATCACTATCACTCAGCATGGAAACAGACCATTTAGTCCAGCTTGTCTATGGTGACCTAGTGGGTATACTTCCATATGAACCCCATCGCCCCATCACTTGGTCTATAGCACTCTTCGTCAAGCACTTTCAAGTTCGCCTATAGATATCTCTATCATCCTGCAGTCTAAAGCTGTCGTCCTCATTGTTAAACACATGATTAATTTTAGTATCTTCCTTCTGTTCCCTACATTTAGATCCAAATCTAACGTCGATAACAAAATGGTTTGGGAACCAAGTCAGTGGAACCCCACTGGTGTCAGCCTTCCAGTCATAATGCTCAGTAACCATTGCCCTTAACGTTATGGTTTCCCGAGGCAACATTAGATCGACTTTGCTGTTCTGTGGGTGTTTAACTTTCTTAACCAGACACAATTTTCTCCTCCCCATCACGTCTGGAACTTAGTTTAGATCCTTGCCAATATACTGGTATTGGAAAAAAACAGGCACCAGTGTGGCATTGCCAGGAATTGAACCCAGGGCCTCATACATGCAAAACAAGTGCTCTCCCACTGAGCTGCATCCCCTACATTTGCAAGATCAAATTGTAAAACCTGGCACAAATGAATAACTAATGAAAGCATGATGTAAAGACGTGCATAAGCTACAAAATGTTTAGGTATTGCAGAAGGCAGGTCCATGCCCGACTGTAGATGGGAGCCCAGAAAGCAGGTTGGCATCCTAATGCACTACAGAGTGCCACATTACTGGAGATGGTGTTAAAATGAGTCTCTTTCTGCCCTATTTTGTGGATGCCCTCTCCTCCTTAATGGTCATCTCCCCTCTACCCTTCCAGTCCAGATGCAGGGTCCTGACCCAAAACGTTAATTGTCCATCTCCCTCCACAGATGCTTCCCGACCCCCTGATTGTTTGTTGCTCCAGATTCCAGCGCCCACAGTCTCTTGGG
This sequence comes from Malacoraja senta, assembly GCA_038087875.1. Classification (NCBI taxonomy): domain Eukaryota; kingdom Metazoa; phylum Chordata; class Chondrichthyes; order Rajiformes; family Rajidae; genus Malacoraja; species Malacoraja senta. The sequence continues at coordinate 371,069 of JAXLNO010001900.1, read as the reverse complement.
TTTCGAAGTAAAGGATCCCCTTGGTTTGAAAACATCCAGTTCTTGACATTTGCACCCTACTCCACCCATAAAATGGGTAGAAGTGCCATTCATCTCATTGCTTAATACAGCATCTTGTGGAGCTTTCCAACCAAACACTTTAATAAGTGCTTCTTAAGATTAGCAACAGGTTAAAATATCACACTTACTGGTATTGGCTATGTTAGGTCTCACTTTTGTGTTAGGGATGGGTGCATTTAAAATGGAGGGGCATGTCTTCCCATGCAAAGGGTATGAATCAACAAGTCAGCAGCTGAGGCACAGCTGGCACACCATGCAGCTGTGCACAAACATCTGCACAAACGCCTCCGTTGACGCTGACATCAATAGTGGAACAACCTGGGACTTGAGCAGCGTCTCTTGTTCCTTCATGATGTTGGTTTGCAGCTTCCACTCAGCGGCTTGGGTCAGTAGCTATTGGAGGGAGACATTGAGAGAGATGGAAAACAGCCAATTAGCCATGAACGACAGCTACCCCCACCTCCCCACCCTGCCCCTCCACATCCAAAAACCATATTTCAGCATCTATATCAGCAGTTAAAATTTTAACTGGATTTTAAATTAGTTTTAATTTAATTAAAATTAAATCTGGATCTATTTTCACTAATCTTCCACATGCCATTTTTACCCCTTTACATTCCATCAACTCTCTCCAGATTCCAGTACCAACACTAATATTTGGCAGAGATGGAACTCATGAAAAGACCAGCTGTAAATGGCTCGATCGTAATCATGCATTGTCTTTCCGCTGACTGGTTAACGCGCAACAAAAGCTTTTAGACTGTAACTCGGTACATGTGACAATAAACTAAACTGAAACTGGTCGTTCAAGCCTGCACAAACCCTCATGATGGCAACACCTCATGATCACTCACTGCCCTTTAATCTCCCTTCTGAACCACTCCACATAGTCAGAGTCATACAGCATGGAGACAGGCCCTTCGGCCCATCATAACTGGGGTTCATCAGCAGCTCTGGTACAGCTGGTTGTAATGAAGTGTGTGGTTATTCCAATGATGGAGCAGGCTGGAGGGGTTAAATAGAGTCATAGATGAAGTCATACAGCATGGTAGCAGGCCCTTCAGCCCAATGAGTCTGTGCCATCCATCCATCTATATTAATCGAATACTGATCCCATTTTATTCTCTCCATATTCCCATCCGCTCTTCCCACATTCTATCACTCAGCCACACACCAGGGAAAATTTACAGCGGCTGCTTAACTTACTAACCCATATGTTTTAGGGATGTGCGTGGGAACAGGAGCATTTGGGGAAAACCATTGGGGTTGGAGGGAGAACATGCAAACTCCACACAGACAGCACCCAAGGTCAGGGTTGGGACTGGGTCGCTGGGTCTATGAGGCAGCAGTACTTCTGGCTGTGCCAGACAACTTCTCCAATTCCCTCAGACAGTCTGCCCAGTCTCCTGCTCTGCCTAGTTTATGTGGGATGGATGCAATACTCTCTCGGCGATGGGAAGATCCCCTGGAATGTCACACACAGTTCTGGTCACCAGCTCTCCTTGCTGAGGTAAAGGAAAGGCTTCCGCATCTACTCCTCTTGGCTTCCTACCAGCACGAGCAAGGGTGGCACAGCCAGTAGAGCTGCTACCATTCAGCTTCAGTGACCTGGGCCATGAAGCCCAACAGCATGGAATAAGTCCCTTCGGCCCAACACACCCATGCCGACCTGCTGTTGTAGCTGAGCTGGTCTCATTTGACTGCATTTGGCCCATATCTCTCTGCATGTTCTACGTGTGATCATGTGGGTTTCCTCTGGGTACTCCGGTTTCCTCCCACAACCCAAAGACGGGTGGGCTGGTTACTATAAGTTTTCCCTGGTGGGTATGCGAGAAGTAGAATCTTGAGGGAGTTGATGGGAAGACATGGAGAATAAAGATAGGATTAATAATAAGATTAAATGAGAACTTACCAGTTTGAAGTTTGATCTTTATTTTATGAGGAGTTACATTGAGGGATTACGTGAAGAACCCGCCAGGGCGCATGCGCGACATATCTTCAAAGCAGTGGTGTGAAATCACAGATACGGTAGTCGAATTAACTATATAACCATATAACCATAACAGCACGGAAACAGGCCATCTCGGCCCTTCAAGTCCGTGCCGAACATTTAATTAACATAGTAAGATAAGAACAATAATACCAGCTGACCTTTATAATAGAGGGTGGGCGTGGAAGGCACATAATCCCTCAACATAACTCCTCATAAAATAAAGATCAAACTTCAAACTGGTAAGTTCTCGTTTAATCTTATTATTTTACTTCGGAGTCACGTGAGTGACTACGTGAAGATTTTAAAGCTCTGTGATTTCATGCCACGGAACGAGTCCATGCTTCACACCCTGCTGTCGTAGACTGAGGAAGAAGTATGTTAACAAATCCAGACATGAATCAATTGTTAAAAAAGAAACAATGAGTGATTTATTAACACAAATTATAATAATAACCCCTGTCCTTCGGGGTGTATTATAAAACAGAACTCAAACTATTCTCTGCAAAAGTCACAGGCTTGGCAACTGGTTTATTTTATAATTCTTGGAAGGTCTTCTCCCTGGACCATCCTGCCGTACCCAAGATGTGATCCATTGGAACCTCCATGTGCCGTGCTGCCGATGTGGCTGCAGCCCTGGTGGAATGAGATTTCAAAATATCAGTATCCACCCCTGCAGCCCCCAAAACCTGTCGAAGCCATCTAGATATAGTTTCGGTCGATACCCTATTGTGAGGTCTTTTGTGGCTCACTAATAGTGCCAATTCTTGGCCTCTTACTTTAGCTGTTAGCTCAATGTAAAGTAACAGATGTGTCATGACGCATAAGCGAACATCTGTAGGGTATGCCCGAAACTCTAGTTTAAGGCCGGATGACCCAGGCCTGTTTTGTTTTACCAGTTCATGAATATAAAATGTTATACCATTTGTCCCTTTGGCCATCGAGTCAAGTTGTAATTTGTGTAAAGATTGCACCCGCTGGGCCGAGACCAGTGCCATCAGCATTACCAATTTAAGGGTAAGTTTCTCCAGGGACAGGGACGTTGCTGGTGACCAACCCCGAAGCAACATCAACACAATACTCACATCCCAAATGTTAGAGTATCTGGCCCTAGGGGGATTCGAGTTGAATATACCCCTCATTAGTTTGGAAACCAAGGGGTGAGACCCCAGAGAATGGTGGTCCAATCCCCGCCACAAATAGGTCGATAGGGCACTCCTGGCGCTGTTGATGGCACTGTAGCTAAGCCTTTCATCGAAATGAAGGTTAGCGAGGAACTCCAGGATATTAGTTACAGTGGCTGAGTTATACTCAATATTAGTCCTGGAACAATATAGTTCTCATTTCCTGATGTAAGTCAGGTACTGTTTCCTCGTAAACTCTCTTTGTGCCGCCATGATCATGTTGATGGTTCGGTCCATCAGTCCAAGATCCAGAAGTGGCCTGTTCAAATTCTGCAAATTAACAGATTAGTCCTGTCATGGCATGGATGACTTTCGCCAGTTACAGGATGGACCATCAAGTCTGGTCGTTTGGCGACGGCCATACATGGTTCTGAAACCATGTCGAGAACCACAGGGAACCATGGCTGGGTAGGCCAGTCGGGTACTACCAAAATACCTGACGTAGAGTCTTGTTGTATTTTGCGTAAGACCCGACTGATGAGGCAGAAGGGGGGAAATGCACAGAAAAACAAATTTCCCCAGTGCAGCGAAAATGCGTCCATCGCTGCTGCCCCAGGGTCTGGTTCCCACGCCACATATGTCGGCAACTGGTGGTTAAGCCTAGATGCAAATAGATCGGTATCTGGTGTTCCATATCATGCTATGATGTCTGCAAACACTTTGGGGTCCAACATCCATTCAGTGTTGTCATTAAATTTTTGTGACCTGGTGTCTGCCACTGAATTGAATTTATCTGGTAGGTAAATAGCAGATATCCACATGTTTCTCTGGATACACCATTGCCAGATTGAATTGGCCAGATCATCACATGATATCGATCTGATTCCACCCATGTGATTAATATAAGCCACCACAGTGGTATTATCTATTTGCAGGCGATCATGCTAATTATGCATTTTTGAACAGTACGCCTTCAGACCATAGAATGCTCCCAACATTTCCAAATAATTTATACCAAGTGTATAAAGCAAAGATGATTCATGCACATCCCATCTGCCCCCACAACTGGAGATGGTGTTGGTGGCACCCCAACCTTGAGCGCTGGCATCAGTCTGTAATACAACTGACAGGTTGCTAATAATAATGGCGCTGAAGAAACGCCGAATGTTATGCGTCCACCATCGGAGTTCCAAAATAGCTTTTGTTGGTAATTGCATTGGTCTATCGAAATGACCAGCATGATGTTTAAGTGCTTGCACCTTTGCTCTCTGTAAATTTTGATAGTGCAAAGGTCCAAAGTGTGTCGCTGGAAAAGCAGCTACGATTTTGCCAATCACCCTTGCTACTTGTCTGATAGATGGTTGACTGATGACAGCAAGGTTGCTGCAAACTTCCATTAATTCAGTTGCCTTTCCCCTAGGTAAAGTCACAGTCATGTGAACTGAATTAATGGTGAATCCCAAATAGTCCATAGTCGTGGATGGTGTTAACTTTGATTTATCTGGATGTATGATAAACCCCAGTTTCTCAAATAGACATATGGTAGCTGTAACAGCTAATTTGGCTAATTCGTAGGTTTTACCCACGATTAGTATGTCATCCAAATACGCCATGACAATATGTTTTTGTTTCTGAAGAAACACCAGAGCTGGTTTCAGTAATTTGGTGAATAGTCTGGGGGCTGAGGTCAATCCATTAGGCAGTGCTTTGTACTGCCAAAGCTGCCCCATCCAGTTAAACATCAGATATCGGCGGTGATCCTTATGTATAGGCACCGAATAGTATGCATCTTTTAAATCGATGCATGCCATGAAGTAGCCTTTGGAAATCAATTGTTTGGCCGTGACAAAGGTTTCCATTTTGAAATGAGTATACTGCACAAATGTGTTCAATTGTCTCAAATCGATAATGATGCGACATCCACCATCTTTTTTCTTTTTTGTGAAAATGTTTGACACAAATTCTCGAGAGTCATGTTGAGATCTCTCAATTACACCTTTAGTATGAAGCCTCTTAATTTCAGCATGACCATCCAACTTCTCTTGTTGTGATAGAATAAATGATCTGATGGGCGCATGCTGAACCGGAGGAAGGTGTTTGTTTACGAATTCAATTTCATATCCTTGAACACTATGCAGTATATAAGAATCAGAGGTTATTGAGCTCCATGCCTCACAAAACCAGTGTAACCTACCCCCAACAAGTGTATCCATTGCACCTGCTATGTCCTGGGAGGAACCAGACCCACCTACCTCCATGGTTACCAGTGGGGTGTTCATCTCTTCTTCTTCTGTTTCTTGACCGATTGAGATGCTGGAATTCGGGGTTGGCGCATCTTCCACGAAGGTCGCTCTGGGCCGCGGTCTAAAAAGACCTTTGTCCTTGAGTTGCGGCCTTCGAGCTTTCACCAGCTGCGACGTGACGTGGCTTGCTGGTGGATGCGTAGGGGTGCTGTCGCCGAGGTATTTTGCCCGATGCCTTGATGAGCCCGGCGGCTTTCGCCTCTTCATCCAGCTCTTTAACCTGTTTGGACAGGTTGCCCCCAAATAACAAAATTGACGGCGGTGTGGTGTTGGTCTTGCACAGAGCCGCAAATTTGTGGTTCAAGGCTGGGCGGATGGAGTTCTTTCAGAAACAGTTGATCTCAAACTGTGTATTGCAGAGCATCGCCAGCGTATCTTGCTGCGCCTCTGTTATTTCCGAGTCATCCACTGACCTGGCAAATGCTGTAATCTCCGAAGCTAGAAGTTTGAGGATTTTCTGCATTAGTATCTCCTGTGCCCTTATACCTGCACCAATATGTCCCCAGATGGAGGGATTCACTGCTGGGACATTAAGTGAAATACAGTTCCCTGGTGCCAGGTATTTTGCAGTGGTTTCATTAAGTGCCTGTTCCTGCAATTGATGGGTTGAAAGGTAGTCAATGCTGGCTGCTAGTTCTTGTTTCAGCGGCTGCCCTGACTGTGGAGGCACCGCAAACTTTTTCACCATTCCCAGCATCTTCTCTTCTGGCACCCCCAGCACACTTGAAGTATCTTCAGCCAACCCTTGTTCAGAGTCACCCCAGAAATGACTCCCAATGCTCCCCTCTGTCGAGGGAGATACATTGTGCAGCCCTGAAAAAGGTACTGCCATGGGCGTCCTAGGAGGCCCGTAGTGACATGACTGCTTCTCCCGGAGTGTGTCACGGTGAAGCAATTGCTCCACCAGCCGCTCCAGACGTGATATGCGACCACTGTCGCTGTCTGCCGGCGGTGTTTGCTCATGGCCCGATACATCGGAGTCCATGAGCGTGTCCCTCTTCCTTTTGGCGTTCCTACAGCCTGTGGTGACCCAGACTGCACAGGTGCCGGGACAGAGACCGCTGATCGCATAGATTGCGATGCTGCAGTCGGCCGCTGCTGGCTCCCGGTACTCTCGCGGTCCTCCTCAGCCAGGTTTTTAGCGGAGGTCTCCGGTTTTAACCTTACCGCTGCGGGGAACGCTCCTTTTTTCAAGTCAAGTTTCCTTTATTGTCATTCAGACCTTTCGGTCTGAACGAAATTGTGATGCCTGCAGTCATACACAGAACCAATAATAACAAAACATACAATAAACACAAATTAAACATCCACCACAGTGAGTTCACTAAGCACACCCTCACTGTGATGGAGGCAAAGTCTTAGTCTCTGTCTCTTCCCTCCTTGTTCTCCCTCTGCGCTGAGGCGATCGATCCAGGCCGAAGACGCCGCCCTCCAGTCCAGCGGACCTCCGTGGTGATGTCGCCGCCACCGAAAGCCGGAACGCCGTCTCCGCTGCGAGACGGCCCACCACAGCATTCCCCGCAGTCTCCGCTCCGGACCCCGCTGTATCAGCTCCAGGTCCCGCAGACTCCGTTCCGGACCCCGCTGTATCAGCTCCAGGTCCCGCAGACTCCGTTCCGGACCCCGCTGCACCAGCTCCAGGTCCCGCAGTCTCCGCTCCAGACCCCGCTGTATCAGCTCCAGGTCCCGCAGTCTCCGCTCCGGACCCCGCTGTATCAGCTCCAGGTCCCGCAGACTCCGTTCCGGACCCCGCTGCACCAGCTCCAGGTCCCGCAGTCTCCGCTCCGGACCCCGCTGCACCAGCTCCAGGTCCCGCAGTCTCTGCTCCGGACCCTGCTG